>BOSO01005775.1:71614-86874 GCA_018403395.1 Gorsachius goisagi
GCAAGCCCAGACACATGCACAGCCTTGGAGCTCCTCAGCTCTAGAGAGGGAAGCTGGCTAGAGGAAGGCCGCGGCACTTTTTGCCAAGGGCTACTGAGCTGCATCTTTCAGGGTATTTGGAGGTCCAGTTTTCCAGATTCAGCTTCCACATCAGCGGTCCAGAAAGCAGAAAGCAGAGTAAACCACAGCATTAGTGTACATAGCACCCTTCATACCAGGACCCCAGGCACTTTGTGAGTATCAATTTCACCTCTCAACAGACCAAAGAGGCTGGGTAATAATTATTACTTTTTCCTATTCCAGAGAAGAAAATAGACATGGAACATGAGGCAAATTTCCCACAGAAAACAGCTAAGCCGTATGCAGAGTTATGAGAGGAACCCACGTGTCCCGGCTCTCTTCCCCATGCTCTGACCATGACAGTGAGCTGGAATACCAAATGCCACATACAGAAAATAATAACTCAGGGCTGCGGCCTTACAGAAATGCTACGCCCTCTGATTTTAGCCAAGACACTTGTGTCCACATCTTCCTTGTTCTGCTAAATATTTATTCATAGCTATGCCTAGCCACACTGATAGTGATGGATATAGCAAAGGGAGATGGAGGGGGAAAAGAATCGTGATGGGTATTCATGGGGTGGGAGATGGAATAGGAGCGTTTTCCTCTCCTGCCTTCTTTATTAGCACGGCGAGGTTTGTAGGGAGAGTAGTGGGGTTTTCTAATTAGACCAACTGATGTATTTGGGAAAAGACAGACAAGCTGTCAGGAGCTTGAGCTCTTCTTCAGGTCTAAAAGAGGCAGATTAAACCTCAAGCTAAGTACAGACGGCAAACAAGCATTCCAAGTTTAACTTCAGTGTGTCAATCAGCTAGCTGTTTCGAAGGAAAGGGGGTTGTTAGTGTGTCCCCAGCAGTAGGAAATATTAGCAAAGGAGAGGGGTAAAGGCTGATAGTTTCCATGTAATAAGTAGAGGCAGAAGTTCTTGACGGGGGAATAGCAAGGGATTAGTGGAAGAGGGGGGAACTGGGGAGAATTGTAAAACAGGTATTGGTGCTGCATCCTTGGTTTCTAGCATCCATTAAAGCCACACATTTTAATTCTCTAGTCATCTTTTGAAGATGTTTCCTAGGTTTGCCATAAGGGTCAGGACCAAGTCTGTGACCGCGTGGCTGTTCTGTGAGCAGTGGGTCTCCCACCTGTGTCAGCCTGTTCCTGTCATGTACCAATGCCCCATGTGAGCTCATTCGTGGCATGGGGGGGTTTGGTGCCCCCCTAGTTTTCTTGAGGACACTGGGCATGCTGGAGGACGTGTGCCACATTCTGCATGCTGCTGTGATGGCTTTGGGACATCTTAGCCATTTTGTCCTCTCATGCCCAAACAGAGACTGACTCCAGTGCGATGACGCCTTGTTGTGCCATGTAAAATCCCCAGCATGGAATGCTTCTTCCTGGCCTGAGTTAATGCTAGCACCACCCAATGCTTCATCCCTGCCTTTCGATGACTGCTCTCCCCTGTCGGTGTCTTCCTCTGAGACCTGGCATAGGACTGGGAGCTCCCTGCAACACAAGCCGTGCACCGTGCAGGCTGTCCAGCCTCTCTACAGGCGTTACAAATGGTTATCCTGATACAGACAGGACCGCGCTCATCCTCACCCTGCCCTGAGTGCTAGGAGCTGCCATCACAGCGACCACACTTTGTTACGCTGGATGCTATAAAACTGGATGACTGTGTAGGAGGCATGGGGCAATTTCTGAGGATGAAAGAGGTGGAACCAGAAGACCCTTCCCTCCAGCCTGGGGAACAGGGTCTGAACAATAATCTTTGCCGAGTCCCGTCCCCACCACATAATTCATTGCAGAGTAAATTCCTCCTGCTGTATCTCACCCTGTTTCAAACATCTCTTTCTGACTCTCCTGTTCCTCTCTCTCTTTCAATCTCTGCTGTTTGTTCTATGAAACTATTCACCAGACAATTCCCACAGATGGCTCCCGGGCATCGGTTCACTCATGAACAGCTCTGTGTAAGTCTGCTTGAAATACCAGCTGCTCCGAGTGGTTGTGCAGGTGCCGTGGGATCCTTCTGTCCCCTGCCATGAGGGGAATCCTTTGGATGGCGCAGATATGCTCAACTGTAAACTCCAGAAGGGCTTCCTGAGGCCACTTTCTCATGTCTGATGTTCGTGGCCCTTTGGAGCACAGAGAATGCTCAAGGAGGAACCACCATGTCCAAAAGGAGTTTGCTAAATGAATAGCTATGGATCAGCTTAACGAGAGATGCAAACCTCTCTGGGCAGTTTTGACAGTAGAGCCAGCAACAGCCAACTCTCCAGCAGGCTTTTGCAAAGTTTCCATGCCCCTGCTATATCAAAGGAGTGTAGAGGTGGATAAATCAGTATCCACTGCTTGCTCCATCCTTTTTCCATGCTTTCCTCTGTGAGCACAAACCAACCAAAGCCTTTGCTTGGGCCCATCCCCATCACCACAGCGGAACTCAACTCCAGCTGAGATCACGTTGGAAGGCACGACGGGCCTGCTTTCCTCCAAAGAGGGACTTAAAACAAAACAACCAAAGCCACTCAATTAGAGTTTGGGGCTTAGAAGGCCCTTTATCTCATGAAAAAAGAGATTAAAGCCCTCTGATAATTTATAAAGCACTTAAAAGTTTAAAGGGGAGTTGGGCTTTTATCTGAACTATCAGATAACATGAGGCACGCAAAGGCCACGCACAAGGCAGCCCCAGGGTTCAGTCACTTCATTGCAGAGAGTTTGTGCTTCCAACCATGGATCTGATCCCAGTCCCTGAAATTAATAGCCAGACTCTCAGGCTCTCATGGACTAGTAGCCAGGCCAGTCTGACATGTCCCCGTGGCTCAGACGTGCAGTCACGTAACTCTCGCTTGGAAAGTCCTCGGGTGTCCTCACTTAGTGGTGTCTGACAGCTCCTGTGGTGAGATGGGCTGGATGTCCCAGATGCCTTTGTGTGAACATCCTGGCGTTGAGGGCTTCTCCCACCACACTGATGGCCAGTGCTTACTTAATGAAGGTGTGTGGTGTGCTCAGCATGCCCTAAGCAATGTATAGTTGGCCCGAGCGCTCTCAGAAGCTTGTCCAACCTGTTTTCATTTGAGTTGGTACTTCAAACAGCCAGTTATTATTTGGGTGGTTGAGGCCATCATTCATTACTCTGCTGGTAGACTTTTGCTGTCTTCCCAGCTCTCTGCTCATTATCCACTTTGGCCACTGCTGACAATGGCATCCCGGCAGGCTGAGACCACCATCGAACAATGGAGGGAGGAACATGTGTGGGACACAGAGCGTGCCCTGGAGCTGGCCCTGGATGCTGGAACTCTCTCCCGCAGGAGACTGGGACTCCCAGGCTCACGGCGAAATGCCAAGCTCAGCTATTCCTTAGAGCTGCCCACACATAAAGGAAACAAGTTGCCCTTTGAGCAACAGGGCTAGCAAAGCCCGGGGTGCCTGGGAAAAAGGGGGTGTCCTTTGTCCCCAGACATCTTCTCCTCACCCGCTGCATTAACCCTCGCCCAACGTGCAAGAGACAATAGCAGTGTGCATAACCTGGAGCCAGATACCTGCTGATGGGCAGGTTGTGTTCCCACGTGGTGATGGTGTGGCCAGCTGATGTCTAGCAGAAAGTAAAACAGCTGGGTTCTCCCTCTCTTTCCTTCAGAAATCATTGGTTTGCATCATTTCATCTACTCTGACAGCCACAAAGTTAGTCTTTTTGAAACTTCTACTGCTCTCTCAGATGTGGTTGAAGCTGGCTGACATGTTGCAGAACTACATGAAGAGGGAAGGATGGACAGCCAAACAGGCATTGTTTCCTTCAGAAAATGAGTTTTAAAAATACCCTGCTAATAAGCCAGACTTTCTTCCTTTGTGCTGACCCTCAGTTAAAGTGTGTACTTCACCCAGCAGAAACTCCTAGCCTCAGTCATCCCAGCACACAGACAGAGCCACCTGGCCAGGCCCATCCTCACTTGACTGAACTCTGAAGTCTCTCATGAGTGGATGAATCAAAAACTCCACCTTTCATCTGCTTTGCTGGCAGCCCGTAAGAGGATCAAAATGTTCGCAAACAAATGCATTATACAAATTGTTTGCCAAATACTCACTTGTTTTGAAGATCCTTTTTGCAGACTTTCAAGGCCAAGTTGAAGATGAAGCTTACCTCTGGAGATTTTGGTGGATCACTCAGGGAGACAGGGCTTTGTCAAGTAGCTAAAGCTCTGGTCTGAGGGTCAGGAGACCCAAGTCCCCTTCCCAGCTCTCTCCAGGACCTTATGCGTGATCTTAGACAAACAATTCCCTTTTGTATTTCCCTCTCAGGGTTTGTGCATCTACTTCATTTAAACTGTTTCCTTTTTGGGGAGAAGGCTGACGTTAGTGAAGATTTGCTCAGTATTTCCAGAATGGGACCCTGAACTTGACAGATGGGCCTCTGCAACACTAATAGCACAAGATGGTAGGTAAGGGCTTTGCAAGCCTTCATTTCTGGAGAAACACCTGCAAAGAAAAAGTACATAATATATCTCTAATGGAGTATATACATATATACATGCACACACATGTAACACTCACGTATATAAAGAGCCCAATAAAAAGGGTGGGAATTGATTTATTTAAGCCTTAAGGAGTCACTCTTTGAAAATGTTTGGAAGTGTTTGGTCAGGTCATTGGTACTGACAGTGTGGACATGGGAAACTGCTAGCAATTAGTGGGATGTGCCCCATAGCCAGGGCTGTCTGACACCTTCCATGCGGCCAGGGAAGACTCTTTCCAGGTGCCACCGAGTGTCAGTACTCAGTAGCCGATGGCTCTCAGCTGCCGAAGAGGTTTTTGTGTGTAGGTCAGCCACTACGAGATGGAGGCATTCAAAACACCTCAGGACTCGTGAAGCATTAGAACATTTTTGGGGGTTGTGCTGTGGTTTGTCCTTTGGTTTAGGACACTACCAGAACTGGCCAAGAATACTTCAGCGTGCCAAAGTTCTCGTTCGCATGGCCGGCATGCTAACATCCTCATTCTTACCTTGCATGTCTGTCAAGTGTAAGCAAAGTATCTATTAATCGTGTCTGACTGAATTTCAGCCACTCTTTTAAAAGGTCATTGGTATAAGTTTAGAGAATAGGCCAAGAAGAGGCTGTATCCCCGTGGAAAACATGCAAGGCATTCTCCTGTGTCGCTGATTTAATAATGAAGAGATCAATTCACTCCTGTTTAGAAAGGCCCAAATACTTTGAAGGTTTCTGCTTGAATGGAAATTGGAATTCACCTCAGCTGTACTCTCACCCTTTCTGTGCTTGCCTCCCCGCGCCGCCCCAGTCAAGGACTTTTACTGTCGGGAACATCTGCAAGAACAGCAGGGGATGCTGCTAGCTTTTTGTGGGAAATCCTGTTTCCGGTAGGTACCTCTTTCCAAGTATGAGGCTCACCTCCCAAGGCCAGCAACAAGAGGTAATGCATAAGACTCAACATCCAAGACCATAAATGAGATGATCAACACGTCCCAAGAAAATGGTTCACTCTTATTTTGACGCATTGGGGATTTCCAAGAAACAAACTGCTGAGAGGAGGCAAGACATAAGTGTATCACTTGAGATGACAAATAATCAAACATAAACTCATGGGCTGCTTAAAAACATAACCAGGGCTGGAATGACCCAGATACATGATTGGAAGTGTTACTCACTTGGTTGTAGGCATGACTCTTCAGGTCCACATGGTAACCAGAAACTCAGCCAAGATCTCACCAAGTTGGCCCTAGCTGGCAACTCCAAGGCCCCTTCGCTTAGTCAAGTCCTCTGGGCAATACACGCTTCCTGCCTTATCCCTTGCCAAAGTCCCACTCATCTGCAGCTCACCCCCCCGGCAGCAGATGGAAAACATCCACAGCAAGAAGCAATGGGAAAAACCAGCTCTGGTTGGCTCCTTACCCCTCAGCACGCGCCGCAATCAGTGAGCTGTGCTGGCTCCCTATCCCAGAGAGCGCTGCCATCTCTCCCTTTCTATTTTAACCACCTCACATAAGGAGTGGAAAATTCTGTGAGGGAATTAAGCTGCTGGGAACGCTGGTAGGCACTGAGCTGTGAATAACCTCCCACTTGCCTGAGTCGCAAGAAACGCATGACCGAGGGAAGCAGGGCAGGACACGACAGGACACGAGCATGGATGCCCCACCAGAATCACTCTGTGCCTTGGATGCCATAAAAAACAATATCCTGTGCATTATATGTACCACATACTTTTATAAAAACCCCAAGCAGCAAGACATGCCAGGGTCCATGCTACATTTCACCTTTGCAGCAGCTCCGTACACAAGGTACAACCAGGCACCACTCGCTCCATGGTAGGGTATCTCATGGAGCGGCGTGCTCAAATTTCGTAAGCGCTTTGTGTCCCCAGCACATGAACATGAACAAATGTCGCGTGCCGAACGCACCCGAGTGGGGAGGCTGTGCGTTACTGCAACTGCCATAATCACAGCTTCGTATCTCCGGTGTGATAACAGACAGTTTCCATTACGCAAACTGCACCAGGTAGGGCCAAGCACCCCGCAGCGCGGCATCGCTGGCATTCTAGGAACGGCTCCCCTCCTCTGCTGCCAAAACACACCGCCCACAGCACGTCCCAGTGTGGGATAAGGAGCTACAACCACAGGGAAGCGTCTTCCTGCAGCAACCTGGGGTGCCCTTCATGGCTGGCTAGGAGCATGTTTTGGGGTGGAGGCGGGGATACCATGAAGCCTTGCTGGAGAAGGCCAGCAGCTGGGTGGCTGTGGAGCACCTCAAACAATATCCAGCACGAACCCAGGGTGCCTGTTGCTTATATAAAGCAGCTTATAAAGCTGGTTATCATCCAGGCAACTCCTGCATTAGGTTCAGCGGCCATGTGGAGGACTCCCAAAAACAATACGCGTGCCAGCTTTGCTGCCCAAGGAGAGGAATGCAAAGTAGAAACTCAGCAGTTGGGTTTTGTTGGTCCTCTAACAGACATCTAGCAAGAAATGTGGAGCAAAGCTATATTCTAAAGGCACTTAAGCACATGTGGATTAAAGTTAAGCACGTGTTTGTGTGCTGTTCCAGATCATATCCATTGCAATCTCAGGGCTTGTGTCTGGGGAGACTTTCTTGGCGGAAGGCGTCTTCTGATACAAAATGCCACCTACAGAGAACAGGCCTCCATACCCAATGGGAGGAGATACCAAACCAATATAAAGAGACAGGGAATTACCCCTGTAGGTGTAGAGGCTTCAAGCATTTTTGTTCATGCTCCCCAGCAAAAAACACAAGCCTGTACAGCTGCATTTTACTCCCAAATTTTTGTGAAAGAGCCTAGAAGGCACATAGGAGAGGAGGAGACAGACTTGCACCTCTGCCTGATTGGGACACAGCCTTCCATTCCTTAGGATGAGAATATACCACAGTATATTTATTTGCAACCAAAAGCATGAGAGGCGGGTAGGCCTCAGCGAAAACTCATCCAAGGAAATTGTCAACATACGTTACAAGAACCGGGGGCATAAAATGAAAGCGGTGAGCAAAGCAAGCAGTAGGAGGTGTCCGTTTGCACAACAAGTAGTTACACTGTGGAAGTCCTTGCCACAGGATGCTGTGGCTACTAGAAGTTTACAGGGTTTCAAAAAACAGCAAGACAAATACATGGAAAAAGGGAAAAAAAAAAAAAACCAAACCTCAACAAAGATACTAGGTCTGCCTCAGAAAGTACCCAAAGGACAAATTGCGGGAGGCTGGGGAAGATTTGGGAGACGTGTTGCTCTACATTTGCCTTCAAATTATGCTCTTTGTTTTGCATGCGCTATCAGCCATCGTTGGAGACAGGCTGCTGGGCTCCACGGACCTTTGGTCTGACACAGTCCAGCTGCTTCTCCCCCATGCACACGGATTTCTTGCTTGGTGGGGGCAGAAAGGAGCAGCAGGCTCCCAGCAGTCACTGTCAGCGGGAGCACCCAAGCCTTGGATCAGGCTCCAGCCCGTAGCTGATCGTGCATGATCAGGGATAGATGTTTTGCTCAAAATGAGATTGGGCAGAGGCTTGAATCTGGGCATCTCTCAAGCCATTTCCCTAGGCACAAACATTAGCATGCACCCCTCATATTCCAGCTCTGAAGAATGTTAAGTTTCAGTCCGAAAATCACATTGCACACACAAAAAAATGGAAATTTGACACAACACTCTCTCTGCCAGAATAGCTGAAATATTGTGGCTTTGTCCCAGCGCAGACTGAGACCTAATTAGGAAGCTTTGAAAGTCATTCCCAAACAGAACTGCTTTCCTCTGGTTATCTACCATGGCAGCTTCACTCCAGAAATACACAAATATGTCAAAAAAAACCCCAGGAATGTGTATCAGCAATTGATAAATGTATCTGGAAAAGAATGGCATGGTCTACTTTACACAAAAATAGGAGCATGGCTATGGTTAGAAGTTGAAGCTCTGAAACATGCTCGAGCTCTCTTTTTCCAATGCGACGATAGGAAATGCCAAAGACCAAGGGGACGGGCAGCACTGGGGGGAAGCTGGTGGAGGGTCTGGGCTCCCCTCCCCACGTCGGCAGCAGAAGGAAATGTCACTGATTAAAAAGCAGAGCAGAAACACAGTAAAGTACTATTCTAACACAGCAATGGCAATCCCAGGCATCCAAAAGAACAAATCAGGCTCAAAAAAATTCATGAGCTTTGTTTAAAAACAAAAAATTAAAATCCAACATGGTAAGCTGAAGCGTTCATGTCTGCCACTGAGTCCTTAAGCCTTCGGAGTTCACAGTCCCAAGATTTTCTTGGTGGCCCTTTGAGCTGGAACTATGTTTAAAAAAACCCAAGAAATGTGTGAAAAATAAACTGATTTAGGGGTTTTTTTTAGATTTAATTTTTGCCACGGCCATTTTGAAATCCTTGCTGTTATGCGCAGAGCAGCTCCTGCCGAAGTAAGAATTTGGCCTAAATATTTACCCTGAAAAAGACTTTCAAAAATAGCAAGGTCAAAGAAGAATAGGGCCAAGGATCCATCCATGACTGTCAACACTAGCATAAAATTTAAAAGAAATAGAAGAGAAACTTTCTACATGTCTCTTTAAAAAAAAAAATAGCAGTAGCATGAAACAGTGGGGGCAAATTTTCTGGATTAGTTGGTGCGTAAATCCACCCAAGTCAAGTGGTTTATCTGCAGAATAGCCTGCAGAGTGTTAGGAAAAACAAGGAACAAAGATGTTTGCTGGTTTTGCAACACAGAAGAAGAAAAGAAAAAAATACTTAAAAGTAGCTGCTGCTCTTCATGGACAGTTCCTGACATTGGAAGTCATTACTGAATGATTAAGTTACCAGCTCATTAGGGGTTATTTACATTGTTTACGAGCATGTGACTAATTACACAATGAAGATTCTGAAACATATCACCTAATAACAGCATATGGTTGTGGCGCAGATGAATTGGGTGAGCGGGGAGATCCTGCCTAAGTGCTGCCAGCAAGCCCCAGCCCGCCCTAATCACGGGGCGCTCGCAGCGCTCCTTCCCCATCTCCCATGAGCAGCAAGTCCAGGAGAGGCACAAAAAAATGTTCAGGGATGCTTGCTTTAGAGGGGCCACGGTCCAGAGGGGAAGCGAGGAGGGCTGCATGCGTATCCTCGCAGGGAAACACGGGTAAGAGCCTCAATACCAGTACCACTGACATGGGGGGCGTAATCGGGACGAGTGGTATTTGGGAGTGGTTCTCACTCTGTCCAGAGGCAAATTCCAACCCAAGAGAATTTGCTCCTGATGAAAGTGTTTGACAGGCAGTCTCGAAGACCGAAGGCTCCAATGTCTAAAGAAATGGCAACATCATAGAATCATAGAATCACTTTGGTTGGAAAAGACCTTTAAGATCATCAAGTCCAACCTTTAACCTAACCCTGCCATCCCACCACTAAACCATGGCCCTAAGCACCTCATCTATCCTTCTTTTAAATACCTCCCTGGGCAACATCGGTGCAAATGGAGCAATCCCCTTTGGCTGGAGAAGAGCCTCCATACTGGCCTTGCAGGGGGACTTTGAGGAAGAAACTTAACTCCAAACACCCAGTGAGTGTCCTCTGCAGCAGCAGATTTTCCTCATGTAGAAACTTGTCCTCTTGGACCAAGACTCTAGCAATGCTGAATTTGACACGGTGCATCACTACAGGGGCTTTGTATGTCCAGGGTTGCCGTAAATACCTCCCAGAAATATCCTGCCCCTAGGGAGGCTTCTTATGGGGGAGCTGGCTTCCCCTTCCACAGCTTTTATATTGAGGCTACGCAGCTTTGCTTACCAGGTAAAATCAAGTTATATTAACAAATTCACTTCTTACAATATCATGTCTCCTACTTCAGATAGGCTTCCCCTAACCACTTTGCCATTTAAAAACAAAAAGGCTGACATAGAATCATAGAATCACTTTGGTTGGAAAAGACCTTTAAGATCATCGAATCAACCTGGACCTGGACATGGACCTGACTTAATCAAAACTGATGTGTCAGGGTGAAGGGCGGTCTCAAGGACGGTAAGGAGAAACAGTGCTGCCGAAGGCCTAGCTCCACGCTGATACCAAGTTATGGCACAGAAGCTCTGCAAATGCTGTAAGATGTTCCCTTTCTAGAAAAGCCCCACGCAGGAGGAACATCTACCAACTGCTCACGGCAGTGTCGGCTCTTCTAGCCCAACTGGGCTGAACCTCCTGTGCATGGGAGGATGCCCAGGGCACCCAGCCCCAGGGTCCAGCCAGAGGTCCCATGTGCATTGGGCTTGCAGATGCACCATAGCAGGGACACCGAAGCACGGCTGGGTAAGGGGAGTGGATGTTTACCCACTGATGGCCAAGAAAGCCAGGGACCCCAGGGAGCTGTTTGTTAACCTCAATGGCAGCGACATCTTGGATGAGGTTCCTCCAGAAGAAAGCGCTTTATGGCTGATGACAAAATCGGCCAGACTTACGGTGCCACTTAGGAATACGCCTCCTAGATGCCATCCTGTCTGATGCTAGCATGGCATCTGTGTGTATCAGAAAGCTGCCTGGCATCCCCTGAAGTGCTCTGCAGATTGGTAGTGCCTGGCTGCGGCACCCTCACTCCCTGTGCCTCCAGCACTGGGGTCCAAAACTGGGACCCCTGACAGACCAATATGCCCCTGGTCGCACAGCAGAGTGGTGGCAGAGACCACAGCCTCTGAAGGTACCTGCAAGCAGCACAGAATTGCAAGGGTTGGAAGGTAGTACCTCTTCTCAGTGGTGCTTTCTCCATTCCTCTTCCTCACCCAAATGTTTTTGCTGCTGTTTGAAGGCACTGGGATGCGGAGGGCAGGAGTACATTGCACCTGGAATGGAAATGGGAAATCTGACAGCACTTTGGAATTTTGGGAACGGCATACCCAGAAGGGCCTGGGACATTCTGGATGGAAGTCACCCACCTCAATACTGGGGTGCTGGACAGTCACGCACAGAGCACCCTCAGCATGACACAGGTAGAGGCAGAAGAAGAGCCCTTGTGTCATCTGGGAATGTTTTGTTCCATGCCAGTGCTCAGAAAGGGAATGAATGCCTCTGTGATGGGGCAGATGGGCAAGAAGGACATAGATGAAGTCCAAATTCAGTTTCTGCAGGCAAGTTGGTGGCAGCAGCGCTGTGAACTACGGCTCCTTGTGCCTGCAAGCTCCTCGTGCTGCTCTTATTGCAACCACCCCAACTCTAACCATGAGCTCCAACTTCCCATCCGCTGTCAGCTCCATCCCAAGCCCATGCCTCCAAGGCTGCCAGGGATTTGTACTCTGAAGCCCAGGGAGCAGCCGTAGCCCCTGCAATCTGGACTGGCCCTTTTGGCATAAATGCAAACTGAACCCCCAGCAGAAACTACGCCGCCTCTGAAGGAACCGCAAGGAAATCCAAGCCCGACTCTGAACCCGCAAGGGACAGAGAGAGGCAAAGGACCCCGCTCTCTGAGTTACCCTCTCATCTTCTCTCCCCTCCTGCCCTAAACAGGATGGTCAAGAGGGAACATGCTGATTTATTAAAGCAGCTCTTGTGCTGAAAAGAGGCCCTGGGTGCAGGGACTGCTGAGCTCAGCTGAAATTGGGCATCTCCCACAAGCAGCGGGGACAGGGAAATTTGTGTCAGCTGAGGAGTGACCCTGCTGCAAGGCAGCCAGCTGTTTCCCTTCCCGCCTCAGACACTGCAAGCCCGCCCGCTTCCCTCCCCCAAACCCGGCCGTCACATTTGTCACAGGCTGCGTTGGCCTAAATAGTTAGGTGTCACGTAGCCAGCAGCCCGTACGGGAAGATCTTACATAACTCGGGTAAATGGGACAAGGTCAATGCCAAACCCGAGCTCCTCTTGCAGAAGATCCCGCACACCAATCGGTCCTCCCAGCCCTCCTGCAGCACGGGAACGGGGGAGAAGCCAGGGGCTGCCCGGGAGCCTCGGCCGCTCCGGCCGCACCGCCGATCAAAGGGCATTGCTGCTAGGTACAGGAAGAAATTCCTGGTAGGATTTGCAGGGCTGGAATTTGCCAGCGTCAGTCGGCAACCAGCAGTGCCGGATCAGGTGAGACGGTTTAGTGAAACCACAGGTGTGGCCTTTTGTCTGCACCCAGCGCCCGGCGCGGTGGAAAAGTTTTACCTGGGTTACCTCACATCCCCTGCACCTCCTGATACGGGCTCCTCTCTTTATTTTTAAGCAAGGTGTTCAGTGTCACCCACTCAGGAAAATTACTCTGTGCCTCCAGAAATAGCTGCTATACCATAGGCCTGCTTTGCCCCATCCCAGGGGAATCCCTTATAGGCGATACCATTTAGCGGCGGTCAGCGCTGCTCCTTCAGGCAAAGGGATTTCTGTGGCTGCAAAACCTGCGTTCGCAGGAGGGACGGTGGCAAAAAGAGAAAGGGGGCTGTGTCGTAGGAGAGCACGGCACGGGGAGGTGAAGGAGCAGGGCTGCGTGGTTTGCATTTTCGTGGAAAAAAAAAGGAGGGAGGATAAAAAACTGGAGGCTGGGGAAAGGGGCCAGGGAGGCTGGATGCTTCGGGTCAACAGCCGGCCAGCACCGGGCCACCGTTCGGGAGCACTGGCCTCAGGAGCAGGGACAGATACTGACTGGGGAGGACAGATCTGCAGGGGGGGCCTGCCCGGTGCAAAAAGGAGAGAAGAGCGTGGGCAGGGGACAGAGGCACCCGAATTAGGATGGGTTTTGCAATAGCATGGGTTTTCCTTCAAGCCCCTGCTTTCACTGAGGGAAGAAATTTTTCAGAGCTTGTCCAAAAAAGAAAGGCAGTTTCTAGGGGTGGTGGTTTCAGAGAAAGTCTTAAGAGTCGTGTCCCGAGAGGAATTTTAAGGGTAAGCAGTTGGATGTGGGGGAGGAGGGGAAGGGCTGTTAAATACAGATGCTTTTCTTTACTGTTATTTTTTCTTACTCTATCAATTTGTTGCGTGCTTCAGGCTGGCAGTGTGGGATTTTAAGGACCAGTACTCATGGTGGCAGCTTTCCCATCCCCCCCACCTTGCTGCAAAGTGCAACGGGGCTGCAGCACCGCTCCGGCCCATGCTGCTCAGGGAGGGTCCAGCCCAGCAGCAAGCCCAGTGCCACCACTCGCTTCCCTCTCCTACATCCCTGCATCCCTCTCACTTCAGGGAGGCTCCTTTTTGCAGAGCTCCCCCCTTTCATCCCCCCATGCATTGGCCTGTAGTGCTCTGCAGAGAGCCCAGGAAGCACCAAAGCAGGGCTGCGGTGCGGTGCTGGCTTCGTGACCTGGAGTCACCAACCCCGACCCATCCGGGGACACCGGGCCAGCTACAGGTGCCCATCACCTGGAGGAAGCAGCCGGTGAGCAGTGTTTGTATCACGTGCCGGAGAAGGAAAACCACAGAGTCAGCCGGCGGCCAAAAACAACAGCTGGGAGAGGAGGAATTCATTAAGAGAAAAGGCAAGGGAAGCAAAGCATGTTTGTGTAAGGGCAGAGCCAGCAGCAAGCCGTCCTGCAACCCGCAGCCGCAGAGGGTCGGAGCTGGAGCCACGGCCACCCTGCCACCCCCACACCATCCATCTCCTCTGCTGGGCTGTCCCGGTGAGAGGCATTTGGGGACCCTTCTTCCCCCTCCCAGCAGGGCCAGGGGGCTCCAGCAGAAGGTCTTTGCCAAGCTGGATGCTTTCACACACACCCGGCAGCATCATTTATTGCTGCCTTTGGGGCAGTTGGGCAGCAGTGGCCTCCGGGGTGGGCGGGTGGTTTTTTGGAGCCCGAGGCCCCACGGGGGGGCACACCCCTCTCCTCGTGGCTCCCCGGCTTAGCATCCTCTCTGGCACGCAGGCCAGCGAGTTCCCAGCAAAAGAGTTGGAACCGACTTCAAAAGGATTTACAGTGAGCAACCTTTCTATCTCTTGATCCTCTCAGCTGTACACTGGATTAGGGGCTGGCTGAAGCCCGGAGCCCCCAGGCTGGGGCTCGCTCCCCTCGCTCTCTGAGGATGCACCGGGGACCTGCTTATCCCAAGGACCCAAACTCTTTTTCCCGTGCTGGCCCGGCAGTCTGCAAGATGGAAGTTCTGTCTGGTGGCAGTGGTGTTTCCTGGACTCTGGCTAGTGGGGGCACAGGGGCCCTCCCAAGGACATGGGATGGGTTTGCCCACTATAACACCGTCTGGCAAAGCTCAGTAAGGCCACGGTGTCTCCTCCACCTCAGGTCTCTGCCATTCAGGCTGCCCCAGGCAGAGCCCTGTAGCCAGGAGGAGGGAAAGCTGAATTAGCCCAAAACCTGTCTCCCCTAACTGCATTTGCCAAGGCAGCCATCCCCACAAACCTTGCATCGCCCCAGGGCTGAGCCATTCTGACTTTTAACTGGGTTGCCTCTCCTTGGGAAATATATTGGGTCTTTCCATAGCACGCCCATGCCGTGGGGCTGATGTATCTCCTCAGGTCCCAGGAAGGAGGGGATGGTGCTGGAGTAACACCACAAGGACTGGGAGGAAGGATAATTTCCCACCGAGAAGGGGAGAGTAGGTGAGGGGAGAAGAAACACTGGAGGGGCTGCAAATCTTAACAAAAGGACTGAGCTTTCAAAATGGAAAAGGAAAGGTGGGGGGTGGGTTTTGGTTTTTTTTTAGTTTTCCAACGGACAAAAGAGCTTTCCCCTATAGGAAAGATGGGGAAAATCTTTTTAGTAGGGCCAGCTGTGACAGGAGAAGGGGTGATGGCTTTAAACTGAAGCAGGGGAGGTTTAGACTG
>BOSO01005776.1:0-18166 GCA_018403395.1 Gorsachius goisagi
ATGGGCACAAACTGAAGCAAAAGAGGTTCCTGTTGAACATGAGGAAGAACTTCTGGACTTTGAGGGTGACAGAGCCCTGGCCCAGGCTGCCCAGGGGGGCTGTGGAGTCTCCTTCTCTGGAGATATTCAACCCCCGCCTGGACGCTGTCCTGTGCCCCCTGCTCTGGCTGAGCCTGCTTGGGCAGGGGGGTGGCACTGGGTGAGCTCCAGGAGGGCCCTTCCAACCCTTGCCACTCTGTGATTCTGTGATTCACAAGCATGAGCAGAATTTGTCCCACCCCCAGAAGGACAGACAGTTACAAATGTACTCATGTAGGGCATGGGACTCACTCATGCAGAGCCCGGAGGCACATCCTCATCACCACCGTATCAGTGCAAAAGGCGAGAACCACGTGCGGCTGCACCTTGCAAGGGCCCTGGCCACCTGAAATGTGTATTTAGGCTCTGAACATGCCTATGAGCTCTAGGTACTCTGTCATCCTCAATCCAGTTCCCAAATTTCAGAGCTGCTTAGGCAGGTACTGTGCACCTACGTTCCTCACACAGGTCGCTGTGGCTAGGGGAACAAGCCAGGGTTGAGAGCAACTGAGAGAACTTTCGCATTAAACCAGAAATTCCTCAATTACCCCACCATTAAACAAGGGCAATTTAGGATGACAGTTTTTGACTCATCTTCAGAAAGGCTATACATACCTTGATTTTCATAAGCTTGGAAAGAAATGGGATTCATGAAGCAACTATAAGATAAATAAAAAGCCCAGAAATCAGTCAGCAATGGTCTGCTGTAGAAAAAGAAAGATTCCTCAAGTTCTGAGCAGTCTTGGCCTAGTAAATCTGCAACCAGAAAGTGGGTTGGACAAGATTAGAACTTAAATTGATCACCAAAAGCCTGAGAAAAATTCTCAGTAGTAGAGGATGAAAGTCAGTAGACCAGACCACAGAACTTGACATGCATGTAATTCATGCTTACTACACAACTAAAAAAACTGAGGGGAAACAGCTTCAAAGCTGTTCTTCAAAACGGTTTGCACAAAAAAAAGTCTGGGAGCACAGGCTGAGAGATCAAAATGTCATGCTACTGCAGGAAAACCCAAACCACAACCCTGGGGCACAAACTGGAGTGCAGCGTACAAGCCACCTGAACCAGTCTGGCTCTGCTCGGCATTAGCGAGGGCATGGCTGGAGCAGTGACTCACAGGAGAACAGCAAGAATGATGAAGGGCTCTAAAAAAACGTTACCTCTCAGGAAAGAAATAGAATTCTAACTACAGGAGCAATGACTGAAACAGGAATCACAACAAACTTCAGGCACATAAAAGGCTGTTGCAGAGAAGGGAAATGACCTGTTCTCTGTGGCCTGACGGACAGTCTAAATGGGCAGCAAGGGAGACAGATGGAGAATGTGGCAGGAGATGTGCTGTAAGGACAGGGAGGCATTGGAACAAAGACTGGAGTCTTCTGCCCCACAGCCCTTTCAGGCAATATAGCTGTAACAGGCAGGGGGACGGACCTGATCCTGTCCCTCATCCCTGCCAGCCCTGTTACTCTACAAAAGTAAGCATTTTGGCTGCTAAAGATTTTTTGGGGTTTACCTTTTGGTCTCCAAAAGGACTCCAGCAAATGCTGTTCACATTAGTTTCTTTCAGTTATTTCCCTCCTTTCCAATCAGATGACATAAGCACAGCTTTCAGAAATGCCGAACTTCCTAGGCAACACCTTTCTGCATTTTTTTCTTATTCCCAAGACCAACAGTCACAGTGACACATTACCCCTTGCAACAACGAGGCCTTTCCAAATTGAAATCAGTCTTACTTCACCCAGAGGAGACAACTACTCATTTTGTCTCACCCAAAACAAGGTAGGGTAAACAGTTCTGTGACCTTAACCAGCAGACTGGTTCATTTCCATAAATTAAGTTCCCTTTCAAATACCAGGGGATTATTTACCACTTCCAATTACAAACATGTGACTGCATTTAACCCCTGTGCTTAGCAAAGGGAACATTTTGCATTAATCAGGGCGATTAATCAGGGTTTAGTCTCAGCTAAAATCAGCTCAGTTAAGAACGATGAAAAAACAACCTAGTGCAAGAATAGCAGCCAACTCCACAACTGCATACAGAATCCACAACTGCATGCAGAATCCCATATCGTCAGTGTACAGAAGTACAGAAGCACTCATCCTGTAAAAAAAGCACAGCAGAAGCTTCCACGTAGAGACTGACCAAAACACATAGACTACAAAGGCAGCACTTGCTGGGGCTCTGGACTGCAAGTTTCTGCAGGGCTTGCTCTTTTTGAATACACTGTGTATTTTAGTTGCACATTAACTTTTTTTTTTTAATGCAAGGCATGTTTTAATGTAAACATCCAGATTGTAGTAAGTTTTATAACAGTAAAAGCAGATCTATATGCTCAGATCTATTTTACAAGATTGCAAAGCCAAACACTGAGACCAGGCTTGAACACAGCATCTCTTGTCATACAATCAAAATACTGTACATCCAGAACACAGCTCGATGCTTCTCAAGTTCACCAGCATAACACCCTGCCTGTCAAACCTTCAGCGTTAGAAGTTTTTTCTAGCTACAAATGAGAAACAGAAATTCATCCATGACAAGTGCTTCCATCCCACAGACATCTCGCCAAGGGGCAAAAATGCCAAATGTGATGCTTTGGAGAGTGACATGAGAGCGCAAGACCATCCTTACTAAAACTTATATAAATTATACTTTAAACTTTGGCCAAAACTTTCAACAATTAAACATATTTCTACAGATATCTCCCCTCCAACATTCTGACTTAACTGTTCAGCAGGTACACAACTAGCTGAACAGAACCTCACCACTTTATTTCCAAGTATTCCAAATTTGGAAACTCTTTAAAATCATTCTTTATTTTCTTCAGAGCCATTATTAATTTAAAGACATAGCTACGTTTTAAGAGTCAAGTCCTCTTAGATAAAAGCAGAGATGCTTGCTTCGAGAGCAGGCCTTCATCGCACATATTTCAACACACCACCTTGGGTCAGTCAGCAGATTTACTTTAAAAGCCACGTGTTCAGAAAGACAGAATAGTCTTATGAATTATTTCGATGCACTCTCTGATTTCATCCTCCTTAATCACAAGCGGGGGTGCCAGCCGAATGATATCACCATGCGTAGGTTTGGCAAGAAGTCCGTTATCACGAAGCCTCAAACACACCTTCCAGGCATCATAGTCTACAATTAAAAGGAAAAAAAAAAACCACTTACACTACAGCAGTAGAAGTGACACAATTGCAGCACATGGTACGTGGGGCCAGACTGTAAAGATTGTAAGCTCCTTGCCATCTGGCAGTAAGAAGTGGTGTTCACAAATGAAGTGGTCACTTCTGAGCACCTGAGCAACTCCCCAGAATTTGCACTGAACGTACAAGACTACTGCAAAACTGCAGTTTGTCTGAAGGGACTCACAAGTTTGCCTCCAGCACGCCAAGTTTTGCTCCCTTCACAGCTGAGAGCTTGTCTAGATGTGGCAATAAATTTTAAGAAGTGAACCACGCAAAGGGGAGGCAAGAGAACATGTGGACAGGACTTCAGACAAGGTTACATTTATGCCTGGATTTCAGTGCATCATGTGCATGTCTTAGGAAATCACATCACCTCCCTGCAGCACTTTGTCATTTAGCATACTCATGACAAAAATAATTGTCTTCTAAGTAGTTTTCTGATATAATTCAAGGTGTCAATCCCTAGAAACTCGTTCTCAGTCATTAGCTTTTTCCATCCTTGTTCCCTCCTGAATTCATTGTACTCTTCTAACTATCCTGGAAACAACCAGCCTCAGCCAATCCTTCCATAATCTTACAGAAATTAGTGTTCCAGGTACGGCCAGTTTTCTTCCAATGAGGAGACAAAATTTTTTGGGAGCTAGATTCACCGTCAGGTTTGAACATTATCAAATCATAAAAGAATTCAAAACCTTTAAAAAAAATTATTCAGACTTAGTTAAAAAAAAACAGGCACTTGAATAAATTTTCAGTAGGTACTACAGTACTATAGCAGAGATCTGAACCCAAACATGATGCCTGTAAGCCATCCCCCTACTCTATTAAGATACTTAAGCTGCAAAATATTTTTTCATGCTATGATTGTGCAATTGATTATATTTCCTCACCTTTGGTTTGCCGAATTACGATTGCATTTAATAGTCCCTTTCCTCTTACAGAAGTTACAATATCAGATGGTGTCTTCATGAGCTCATTTCTTAGTATGTTACCCATTATTTCTGCATTTTTAGCCAAGTCTTCCTCTTCAATTACCTAAAGGGAAGTGAGATCTACAGTCAACTGAAGGGCACTGCGTTTGTTTTATGTACCATGCTGGAATGGGTGACTAATGACATTACAATTGCTGAGATACAAAAGCTGTGGCATCCAAAGTGTCACTGCAAAGGCTGCATATCCAAGAAGGTTAGTATTAAGCCTTTATTCATACGTGTTTACAAGAAACAATAATCTCTCTGAAATTTTACTCTAACTGCTTTTCATTTGTCGTTATTTACAAGTAAATGGTAAACCTCTGAAGAGTCTTATCTGTCCACATCCACATATTGGGTAATGATGAGGCTTTCTGAGAGGCTCTCATTACATGTAGTCAATTATGCAGTCACAGAATAATTAAAATATGGACTCTGGACACGACATTTTAGTAGCTTCTGTTTGAGCCCCAGCAGCATATATGTGTTATCAAGCCCACCAAGCAGCAGCCTCTGCAATATGGTATAGGAAAATAAGCCAATTTATGTATGTCCTTGTGAAACTAGCAGAACTATTTTACCAAAGTTACGTAAGCGCCTTGAAACTTCCCCTAGATAAATTTTATTTTGTCATTTCAGACATTAAGGCCATAAGGAGACAAAAATTAGGACACATTTCCAGTAAAGACTTTCAAATTTTGTGACCTACGCAAACAGTTAACCACTGCCAATTTTCCATTCTTACATAAAAGCTAGATGTCTACTTGTAGCATAACAAATATCATTTCTTTAAGCAAAGATCACGTCAGCATGACACACTTTTTTCCTTGGAATTCATATATCTATTATGACACACAAACCTCCAGTGCTGCCATCGCAACACGACAAGCTAGTGGGTTTCCTCCATATGTAGATCCATGTTCACCAGGCTTAATAGTCAGCATAACTTCATCGTCACATAGTACTGCTGAGACCTAAAATGGGAAGGCCAGTCAATTCTTTAACATATAGATATACTTAGAACAGTAAACTTAAATATATCTGAGGCAAACTTTTCCTCAGGGCTCAGGAAAGGGTCATTTTCAGCTTATGGTGATAAATTACATTTACATTCCCAGCTCTGTAGAGAGGAGAGCATATCTGACAATCACATAACAACTTAATCCCTTAAATACACTTAGCTATAGTGCTAACATATAACTACAGTTGAAGGGCATTTCTCCAAACTGAATATTATTTCAAGAGCTTAAGCTTCAATACTCTGTTTAACAACTCAGAAATACCTTCCATCAGCCAAAATATTTCAAGGCATATTCTAATTTCCAGCCTAATCAGCAGGAACTTCAGTCACTCCAAGAGGATAAAATCAGTCATGCGGGCACGCCAAACAAGTGACATGATGCCAGTTGTTCAGAAATAGATTTATAATATATGTTTTAACACACGTTAGTATTCTTTTTTCCCTTTACAGAATTCACCTAGAAATTAATCACAGCAAGACTGTGATAAAGTACTCTCCAAAGAGAGTACAAGAGACTAACCAGGATTTCCAGAGTGAAAAGCTGACCACTGGACACTTATTTTCCTGACAGGATAATATCAAACTGAAAAAAACCCAGATATACCAAATCTATTCAATTAATTGGCAAGGGCCAAAGCACCTAAAAATCACCAGCCTAAGATGGCATCTAATAACTTGCCACCCTAACAAGTCAAGTACCAACACAGAAAATACTGTATAGTCATTTCAGCTATAAAGGAAATATTATATATTCCATTATTTTCCTATGCATCTCTCCCAGGTTGGACTACCTGTGTCATAAATCATAGTTAATCTTGTAAACACTGATTTACAAGTACAACAAACATCAGATTTATTGTTCTTCCAACTAGTAGACTTTCAGTGTTAATTACTTAAAAATCATTATTCAACAATTCAATATTTCTTTGTTACTCACAGGATATAAGCCACCAGAAAGGGCCTTTCCAAGAAGAATTAGATCAGGTCTCACATTTTCATGGTCAACAGCTAGCATTTTCCCTGTTCTCGCTAAACCAGTCTGTACTTCATCAGCAATAAACAGAACCTTTATAGAGACAAAAAGAAGAAAAATTCACACATAACAGAGAATGCCTTTCACTCCCATTCCTAACTCAGTTCAAACAGCACAGCGTAATTGCACACAGTAAGTGAAAGACCTTCCAGCTGCATTACACCAAGTACACGAAGGTACCTCCCTTATCTCCTCTAAACCTCCTGGAGGCTTACATATTCTATTAAATGTGAAATTACTAACGAGTGAACGTACTGTCCTCTCTCTCCAACATCTTTAGCCTATTCTTTTCTACGTAAGGCATAGTCCACATAGGGTTGGGCACTGTGCAACCAAAATCTATTTGCAATATAACGAGTGGGATTTCCAAAAAGTTAGGATTCATCTATCGTTCATACACTGACCTTTGGAATCTTCTGAAAAAACGCCGTTTTAGCAACTCTGCAGGTCTTGCAGTCTGATGTCTATGAGTCTAAATAATTCTGAGAACGTAAATCCAAGTTTTTGATCTTGTTTTCCTAAGCTACACTATTGTCACGTACTACTATTTGTAAAATACCTCATTTTTTTCTGAGAGGTAAATATCACAGCAACAATGAAGACAACTTTATTAATTGTACGTCAATACCTTCCTCTGAAGGTATAGAAGGATTTATGGGGAGCGCTTGCAAATTAAGAATCAGAACTCTATTGGAACAGAGACCACTGATTTTAAAATCAGATAGGCAATGCCAAGGGACTAAAAATCTGTAGATCAGCAGAACTTTTTTTGTTTTCTTTACCAAGTGTGTGGCCTGGGCCTGTGGGAGAGGCTGACCAAATTGGGCCTGGAGTAAGAAGATGTTGCAGCCTGCTTGTGAGAAGCAGCAGTACCCAAAGACAACTGAAGGACATGGAAATACACACAAACACATCTTCCCACCCTTCCAGAGACACTGAAGGCAAGTCTAATTCAGAGTGTCTTCACTAGCAGAGAACAGAAATTACAGATCTAACACTGTTTTCAAAACTAGACATTTCTTAGTAGAATTCAGTCAGGTCATAATATTCAGAATAGGAGTCAGGAATGTGGTATGAAAGGGAATGTAAGAAAATACTGAACAAAAGAATAAAACTGTAAGACCTCTGCTCTTCAGAGATCTTAAGAACATTCATAAGCATGTGACAGTTTTCTTCAACGTTTCATTCTGTGACCCATTACTGTTACTAACTCGTGATAGTACTTATGCACTCCAGCAACAAGGTTCCTTGATAGCCATGGTAGAACCACTGCAGTAATTTGCTTCTGGCCCAAGAAACTTACAATGTGAAAAAGAAATTTAAAGTTAAATTGATTTTAAATAAATGCAGTTTCAAGAAGATTCATTAGAAACAAATGAGCAACAGCAGTAAGAAACAGTGAAAAGTGTGCACTGCTAAGAAGTACCTCCTGGTAAGGTATTGCCAGGAAATACAAGAAGTATCCCTACCCTATTCCACTGAACGAAAGGGAAATTATTAAATAGTATATGGAGTCCTGTACCTTGCATATGAGGATGACCTGACTACATATGCCAGTAAACACTGTGTGTAATGGTTAAGCCACCTCGTTATAGCGAATTCCTTACATTGTGTTTTGTGCAGAGGTCCCGCACTCCGGTGAGATAACCTTTGTCAGGAACAACCACACCTGCTTCACCTTGAATTGGTTCAACCATGAAAGCTGCTACGTTGGGATCTTGAAGGGCCCGCTGTAAAAATGGACATATGGGTAGGAAAGACAAAAAGAAAAGAAAACTTTTACTCAGGTCAAATTTAGAAAATATGGAGATGAATACGTGTAGCAGAACCCAGCTCTAACCCTGGTGTTCCACCTCAAATGATGAGAACAGTGTTCGTGTCAGGCAGCTCTCCCTGAGTGCCATTTCAGTTCCAACACAGAAGCCTATGTCCCTATTTGCCTTGACAGGTCAGGTGGTGTGCTTGCTTGGGAAACTACACACCTTAAAAACTGCAAACCCAGACAAGCAGACTATCTGATCAGTTCATAAACTACCTCAGAAACACACCCAGTTTTGTATTTCCCCATACAAGACAAACAATTGCTCAATGCTTCCCTCAAACAAAAAAGAATGGAGCCTCTCCAGAACAATTTTGTCACCTTAAAGCAAAGTCCACAGCCACATTGTTGCACCATCAAGTTCTAAAAAGTTTAGAAGTCCACCAGACTCAAGAGATACAATGATTCCCAGCACAAATTTACTACAGCTTTTCTCAGTATTGCCCCATAAACAGAACTAATTCTGATGGACGTGGATCTAAGTTTCAGGTCTCCAGAGTATCTTCAAAGCCTCGCAAAGTTGGCTGAAAGCCACTAAATACTTACAGGGCTTCCACAGTGGGCAGCCTTAGGTAGGGTCAAATCTGAGTAAGCTTTTCCACTCTGCAACTATAATACACAGAGACCTTTGTTTCCCCTAACCAAGCTCCTAGCAGGCAAGCATCTCTGT
Organism: Gorsachius goisagi; assembly: GCA_018403395.1. Classification (NCBI taxonomy): domain Eukaryota; kingdom Metazoa; phylum Chordata; class Aves; order Pelecaniformes; family Ardeidae; genus Gorsachius; species Gorsachius goisagi. The sequence goes on from BOSO01005776.1 coordinate 8,782, forward strand.
CCCATAAACCCTCCAGCCTCCACAGACAATTCACTCATACTAAGCAGACCCAAAAGGCACAGAGGTCTAACCAACCTGTCACTCATGGAGATGATGCACTCAGATGATGGAAAAGTGGTAATGCCAAGGCACTTCAGGACCATCTGTGTGTGGCTGGAACCATCTTGCCTCCCAGGTCCCAAGTCCATCACCCTATGGCTGCCATCAAACACCATCTACCCTTTAATACCTAAATCCACATTACAAGGGCAGGAAATTTTAAACTAATCAAGGTCCCCAACATCTTGATAGGATGCATCTCAAAGAATCATAGAATCATTTACGTTGGAGAAGATCTTTAAGATCATCAAGTCCAACCGCTAACCTAACACTGCCATTCCACCACTAACCCATGTCCTTAAGTGCCACACCTACAAAATACCTCCAGGGATGGGGACTCAACCACTTCCCTGGGCAGCCCATTCCAATGCTTGACAACCCTTTCGGTGAAGAAATTTTTCCTAATATCCAATCTAAAACTCCCCTGGTGCAACTTGAGGCCATTTCCTCTCATCCTAAAAAACATGAGGTTTCTCATCTCAGAAAACCTGAGGGAATGCAGAACCACAAGCGTTTCAGCAGCTTAACTGAAACACCAGCCTAGCATGGTTTTAAGGAGGCTGTGAAACTGGAAAGACTTGTTTGTGACTGCAGTGAATTCTAGTCATCTGGTCATTGAAGAATGCACAGCATGTCTGAGAAAAGTAGGTAAAGGTATTAATTTCAAAATCCAAACCCTGACTTTGGAACGTGTGCGGAATGTGTGTTACTGATCTGAATTCCCTTACAATTTATCTGCTGTCCTCTTCTACCTTGAGCATCTTAGTGACGTGGGAAATGGAACAGATTGTGCTGTTTTCCTTTTACATCCTAAAGCAAAACTGAAAGTCAAAAGCAAAGCAGACACATTTCAAAGTATAAACTTCTCATTTTCCTGCCTTGCTATTTACCAAACAGACACTGCAAATTTATTTCTTACAAGAGAACAAAAATTGTCAAATACCTCAAGAGCTGGTAGGTCGTTGTATGGGATCACTTCGAAACCTGGCATAAAGGGTCCAAATCCATCATAGCTGGATGGGTCAGTAGAACTAGAGATAGCAGACATGGTTCTGCCCCAGAAGTTGCCAGCTAAAAACAAACGAAAGAAAAAAAGAGGGGGGTTGTTATAAAACTGACTAAGAGCCTGAAGAGTTTATAGGACATCACACCTTCCATTTGGTAATGCATTTTAAGAGTTGTCTAACATTAGCATATTAGCGTTCTTCTGCTAATTGTTAGCATTTTACATCGATGCCATAAATACATAGTGTTGCTGTATCAAAAATTAAATAAAATTATACTATAAGACCTGGCAAGTATACAAAATAAGTACCATAAGCTTTGTTAGTAGCCTGAAAAACTGAAAATAACTCAGAAAGATAACATCTTCTTAAGGAAGATGTACAGCTTTTACATAAATATTTCTCATTAAATGCAGAAAAAAAAAAAAGGAAACATCACCCAGAATTTAGGCCCTAAAAATAAAGCTGCCAGTAAGCCTAAATCAAAAAATGTGTTTCTGTGCATTTCGAAATTCCAGGAGAACCCACTTACATTTGTAAAAAATATTGCAACATTGCACTGTTTCATATAGAAACATCAATAAAAGTGTCTAGGAACCAACTATCACCAAGGCTATGATATATTAATTTCAATATTTCAGTTAAATCAACATACTATCAGCTAATCAGTACTAAGGTGCTAAATAAGACAAAGGAAGATTAAGGATTCAACGCCTTCACAGCATTGCAAGCCTTTTCTTTCCACCACCAATTTCTTTGTGTAACTGTGATCCTAGGGGCAGAGGATGTTCTCAATCTGCCGGAAATCCTCAAGTCAATTATTAGCGACGTAGCCAGCCCTAGGCATCCCTTCCTTCTAATCGCCAGCGCAAATAGCATTACACTGCTCACCACAGCAATGCCTCCTAGCAGAACAGTCCCTGCCCTGCTTTGCTGAGGCACACGTTTGTCACCTCAGGGTTATGTTAGTGCAATCCGCTGTATCCAGAAACAAAGCCCCGAAGACTAAACGGCGTGAAGCAGAGCGGTCGACCCACCTCCACCTTAGCACTCCAGCCTCCCTGGTGGCTCACTATCAAGCACAGAACCTACATCAAGTTCTCTGGACTGATGTTTAAACTCATTTTTTATTCTGACCCCAGCTACCCAAGAGACCTTTTTTTCTGCCAAAATGCTGGCTTCTGATAAGAGGATTATTATTTTGTTCCAACTACTTGGCACACAATTAAATATTGTGGTTAAGGAGATAGGATCATAATAACGGACACACATAAAGCACACCCAGCTTATCAAGATGAGAAAGAACTTACTAAAAGTTAATTGACTGAATAGCAGAACAAAATATATATGGAAGAGAAGGAAGGAGAAATATATTTGTTTGAAGAATACCCGGAAGAAGAAAGAAAATCTAATCTCATTGGTCCTAGAAACCATAATGCAATATTCAACTATGAATTTCAATTTATAAATGCTGTCTAATGACAGTTTATGGTTCAGCTACTGTATGTACTGAAAGTCAAAAATAGTATTTGCAGCTGTGGCAGTTAAAAAAAAAAAAGAGTCAATATTTAACTAGTAAGCTTTATTCTAGAAGTTTTTATAAAACACAGAACCATTGAACAACACTAGAACTGACAAAAATACTTCACCTATAACCAAAGAATAGCAAATTAAAGTTATTTGAATTAGATGTAATTTTTTTTTTCTTTTTAGCAAAGCACAATTACCTTCTCCTGTTACAGAGCCAAGCAGAGTAGGCAGATAAAGGGAAGTATTATACCACGTATACAACCAGGAAGCCATCAGGGCCCCATATTTACTTCAGCAATATTGCTTTTACTTTCATTATATGATCAAGACTACAATATGGCTTTACTGGGTTAATGCCAACTTCTGGAAGACCTTAATGCAGAAGAATATCACTGGTAGGGAAAGCCTAAGAGGGAAGCAGGCTTAACCCAAATGTGGAACCTATGGCAGGGGGCGGAGCATTTTGAAGAATGAATTCATGAGAATGGTATATAAAAATCAACCAATTCAGAATAAAAAGTTCCTGCACTTTAACACCCGAGCAGCGGTTAAAGGAGCATGCAGGACTTAACGGCAGGCAGCTACTCATCAATTTTTGACAACTAAAAAGTTAAGTAGTACAAATAAGGTCCACTTTATATATTCAATTGCTACTCATAAAGCTTTATAAACCACCTTATTAACTACGGTTTCCTTCCTGGATTTAAGGTCATTGTTGCATTTCTCTTGCAAAAACAGACATTACCAGCAGCTCCTGACAAAGCACAGCTATACTCATTGCCTCTTGATACATGCACCTCCACAAGGGAGAGGATCTGAAACTGATTTGTTATAGGAATTATATTCATACCTCTTGCTTTTACAATCACTTCTGTCAAGATCACATGCATTTCATTTAAAAAAACATTTATAAGTCATTGTAACTATTTAATGTTAAAACCAAACAGCCAGAAGCATACAAAGAGTATTTTTTTCAACAGAACATATTTAAGACTGAACTTCACAGTTCAGGAGGCACTTAGAGAACCTTAAGGTCCTGGATAGACTGTCATAGCCACAACAGGAGTTTTTTATCAGAATCCCCAACTGCAGAAAGGCGAGTACAACATAACCTGTTAATAGGTCAAGATCTTAGCTTACATGGTTCACACATCAAAGGTTACAGAGACCTTCAACAGACTTGCTTCAGGGAAAAAAATGAAACATAAGAATACTGCAAAGTAGTCGCTACAGCTACAGGAGAAAAGAGAGTGCTACAGCCAGTGTCTAAAGCTCGCCTCCTCCTCCCTCCTCAAAACCTCAACTCGTAACACGTACTTTACATACCTGCAAAAATAATTTTTGCTTTGTATTTTGGAATTCCTTTCACAGTGTATGCCCACTTCCGAGCCAATTTACAGGCAGTTTCTCCAGCTTCCACTCCTAAAACATAAAGCAGTAATACCATTATCACACTTGTACATGAGACAGACTATCAATGCAGCACCAAATGTTACAAAACCGTTGAATCTCACAGACAAGAAATAAAATGGTAATAAAATTATTTTGTTTACCTGTGTTCATTGGAAGAACTTTGTTATAATTGAACATTTTCGTGACAAACTCCTCATATTCACCAAGGACATCATTGTAGAATGCTCTGGATGTAAGGGTCAGTTTTTCAGACTGAGCTTTCAGAGCGTTCACAATCTTTGGGTGACAGTGGCCTTGATTAACAGCACTGTAAGCACTCAGAAAGTCAAAGTACTTTCTACCTTCAACATCCCACACATAAACACCTAGGAAAACAAAGGTATAGTCAATACACAAAATAAAAGACATGAGATAATACTAAATGGGATAAGCTAAGAGCTACAACACAACCTGGTCAAATACAAATGGTATTCTCGCTATTCCTTAGGGCATACCTGAAAAGCCCCCTAACTAGACAATAATCAGTTGACAAGGAGAGCAAGAGCAACAAACTAGTACAGTACAAATAAATGCCCAATGAGGAATCAAGAAAAGAAGCATTTCCCATACAAAGCTGCCATTCCACTAAGTTAGTAATATCAGAATATTACTTCCCTTCCAAGTCCCTGTTTTGGGTCCTAAAAAGTAGAGTGAGAAGAATACTTTTGTAAGAGAAATTAGTAAGAACTGGAGGTCATAAAAGAAAAAACAAAACCAATAGAACCCACATAGCGTCAAAACTTAAGAGACTGACAGCTCTGAGCTGTCAAAACGTTTACTGATAAACTACTGGATCACTATGCTGATAGCATTTCAATATACACTCATAGAATTTAACCTGCAAAGCACAAAAGCCCCTTAAACATAATTAAAGACCAGAGTAAATTTATATTAAGCAATAATACAGGAACAGTACACAGGGACTTAAATAGGGTTCCAATGCACCTAACATTAACCCTCTCCACAAGGTAACAAAAAAACCAAAGTTGCTTGAAACTTTCTTGTTGAGTTATTTTGAATTATGAAGATTATCAGAATTTAGACCTCTACTTAGGTAAAACATTTTAGGGAGACTACAACTTTATCAGGCAGCCTTACACATGACAATCCAGTTCCTCTAACCAGCAATTAGCTCTCGTTTATTTCATCAATTATCTCAATCCCACCCACACCCCAAAATAAGGCCAAAGGTTCAGAAACTGATTAGGTCAAAATCATTATGCCATCATCACATCCCATCTACACCACCCAGGGAAACCTAAATAAAATACCTTTTCCTTTTTCCAGAGCAACAGGCAGTGGGTGATAATTGTGGGCACCATATTTAGCCTCACGTTCAAATATGAAGTCAGAGGACAGAGGTCCTTGAATGGTTTTTTTGGTAGCAACTGAAGTAGCAGAACTCAGCGAAGCGTGGACACCTCGACAGAGAACAGCAACGCTCTGAGAGCGGGTTAGCTTGGAAAGCATTATTGACTTCAGGTATGTTCTTACAGATCTGGGGGAGAAAGAAAGTTAATAATTAGTACTAAGAACACTTCAGAAGAAACGTATGATGCGTTTGAAGGGGTTTTACTGCCAAGATTACAGGTTTCTTAACTCTTTTGCAATTCAATCAAGAAAGGTTATACAGTACGAATGAATGCAGTAGTAATTTCAAGTAAGTATTTTTTTCTACTTTAATGCAGACTCACAGTACACTTACAGGAACAGAAAGAAAACAACAATGTGTGACTCACCAAGTCTATGAAATAGTCAAATAATTTCTCCTGTAGCAGCGCTCCTTTTTCATTGCACCTCGAATGGTGACTAGATTTATTAATATAAACTACAATAACAAAGTTAAGTTTATCAAACTTCTTGTGCCATTGAAATGACTTTTGTCTAACAAAGACTTCCATAAGACAAATCTTGTCACAAAATCAGAAAGTAAATAATATCATACTGGAAAGAAGCACCTGACCCAAATAATGTTTAGATGATAATATAATCAAATTTTCTAAGGGATTGATTTTAACTGAGGCCAGCTTTAAGAAGCAAAATTGGTGACTTTTTATGTAAACAGCATTCTTGATTTTAAAATGTTGCCACCTACACATAAAGCACTCACTGTTCGTAGCATTTTAAGACCATCAAAAAACAGATGGAAAGTAACAGTATGTCAGATATTAACAATCATTATAGCACTCTGTATTTTCTTAGTAAAACTCAGCAATTTCCCCTGAATACATAACCTTGTACTGTTTATATCTAAGGATGATCTGAGGGTAGCATTTCATGAGACAAACACACTTGCATTTCGTCCCTGTGCCTTCACCTCAGTCAACGTAAAGATATGTCCCAGAGAAGGGAAACTGAGCTGTCATTTTAAAAGCTGTTCAAGCAAGCTCTCCTCACAGAGCCAAGTATTGGGAATGGCAGAGAGCCATCAAGGAAACAATGATCGCTTTAGCGAGACCAAGACTTCTCGAAGCTCAAGTTTCTAGTCTTGCAGAACGTCACACTTACAAACTAGCCCAAAAGGAAGATTGCAGATTACAGCGACAAGTACTCTGATGATGAAACGCAGCCTCTTTTGTAACGTTCTCCATAGCAAACTGAAGAGCTGAGCAACTGCAACACTGCTACACTACCTAACAACAAAAGCATACTGTAAAAGTTAACCAAAATGTACTTATTAGATTATCAACAGGAGAATGCAGGAATGGTTTACACAAGGGTGTCGTTACTTCAGGCTGCTTGCAGAGACAGAAATATTAAGTCGCGGATATTCTAAATTTATTTCGGAAAAGGTCTGCACACTGGATGCGTCACCTTAAACAGAGAGGCATTTATTTCAGCAGACTCCTCAGACATTACACTGCTGCTCCTCACTCTGAAGCAATGCCAGAAGACTATTTTCTGTATCTACCAAAATCTACATCTTTAGGAAGTCAATAGCCTCCATTCCAGCAAGCGGTGAGTGGCAGCTTCACAGCTCTAGGCATTTTCCCAGCTATCATCAATGCCATTTGTGTTAATACTTTTCAAGACTGTTATTCAAAGATTTTGCAAACAAAAAAAGTCCAAAACTTCTCCGTGCAATAAAAAATTTTGACAGAAACTCAGCTCAGCTGTGTCACTCAAAACTACAACTTGCTTAACTCCTAAAATTTAACTGGTCAGTGACATCCTGGCCCCTGGCACACCACGGCAGAGCATCTAATTCTGTAACAAGCTTCTGTACCTTTGGAAGCCTTCCAGACATTCCTGAAAGCTGTGAGGAAATGAAACTCTCATCTGCTCTGTATCAGAGAGCTACCTTTCTGCATGGAGAATTACAGACCACCAATTTGAGATGATTCTTTTACTTTTTTCAGGTTGGAAAATCTTAATCAGAAATTTTTAAAAGGGCTTTGCCTTCCATGAGAAGTGCCCTGCAAAGTACATTAGTGAGGCCACATCATTTTAGCTGAGGTGTGGGAGGTTACACGGAGTACGGCTGAGTGCAGCTGAGAATTACAGATGCATCTGGAATTAAAAAGTGAAGAAAAATTTGGTTCTGATGATCAGCAAGACGAGATGGACAGAAATTTCAGGGAAGAGGAGGGGCACAGCAAGGGGAAGAAAAAAAAAAAAAAAAAACCAAACCAAAAAACCCCCAAACTTATTACCAACTGTGAGGAAGTGAGAAATATGATCATGCCCTGCAGTATGCAGCACTGGAAACAGAAGCCAGGGCATTTCACCAAGTGGAAAAGGTCTTGCATCAGACTAGAAAAGCTATTCAAAGCACAGCTGTAAAACATACTCGAACAACTTTGCTCCACTGTTGAGCAGGAATACCCCGAGAAGAGCACTGCACCTGCAGACCTCACGGGTGAATCCAGTGGTTGGATGCACCCAGTCCCTGACACGCACTGAAGTGCAGCCCAGGGTAAATGGCATATATTATCAAATACATGAAAAACACTCAGATGCAGGTTGGTGCAGCACAGCAGAGCCCACGCCACACAGCAGCCGTCACCGACGGAGCACGAAGGGGGTGAACGTTCACGGGGACAAGCTGCGGCAGGAGGGGTATGGGCCTGGACATGCCAAACCACTAGCACCGCATCCGACACAGCTCAGGCCGGGCAGACAAGGCAGAGCCAGGCACCCGCCGGTGAAACACCAGCCCCCTGCTTCCAGCCCACGGCAAAGACGGTGGGGACGCCACCACGGGCGGGAGCGGGGCCGGCAACGGGCACCGCGAGAAAGGCGGCTCTCGGGCACCTCGGCCTGCCCGCCGCTCGGCCCTCGCATCCCCGGCTCCCCACAGAGCAAAGGCGCCTGGGGCGGGCGGGCAGGCGACGGCCCGGCCCCGCCGCCGCTTTGGCGCTCTCCGCGGCCGTGGCGAGGGGCCCCGCTGCGGCCTCGCCCGCCCAGCCGCTGTCCCGCCGCCGCCGCCGCCGCTGCGTGCCGGCTCCCGGGGCACGGCGACCCCGCGGAAGGCAGGATGGCCCCCGCGGGCCGGGCCGGGCCGCCCCCGCCGCGCTGTACCTGCCGGCCGCCGCTGCTGCTTCTCCACCCGGAGCCCGCGGCGAAGAGGCGGGGGCGGCACGCGGCGCCTGTCACCGCTCCTCGCCCCGCGGCACGCCACGCCCCTGCACGGCTGACGTCACGCCGCCAGCGCGCCGCCGATTGGCTACCGCCGGCGATTGGCCGCCACCGCCTCCGCTCCCCGAGAGGCGGCACCGGCCCGCCCGCCCGCGGACACCTCGCATTGGCCGGGCCGCTCCCTATTGGCGACCTACGCCCCGCGCTCAGCCAATGAGGATGGGAGGCCGGCACTCCCGCGCGCCAGGGCCCCGCCCAGGCGGTCGCTGCTCCCTTTCCCTCAGAGCCGCCGCCTCGCCCCTTCCTTCAGCCCGGGGCCGCGCCGGCCGCGCTCCGGCCCCTCCGCCGAATGGGGGCTCGGGGAGAATTTTTGCAGCCATGGGGGTCCCCCCCCTTTGAGGGCCGAGTGCTCTCCCGCCGGGCGTCACCGCCCAGCCGACCCCTCCGTAGTGCCAGGCGGCCTTTGGCCACGCTTGGCCCCGTCTGGGAAGTTGCTGTAGAAAAGGGGCGAGCACAGAAACATTTTTATAGGGACTGGGAAGAAATTAATGGAAAAGGAAGGTTTGATGAAGGTTGTTTAGCATGGAGAAGAGGAGGCTGAGGGCTGAGGAGAGACCTTATCGCCCTCTACAACTGCCTGACAGGAGGCTGTAGTGAGGCAGGGGTCGGCCTCTTCTGGTAACATGATAGGACGAGGGGGAATGGTTTGAAGCTGCGCCAGG
>BOSO01005776.1:18315-35358 GCA_018403395.1 Gorsachius goisagi
GGGCTTTTCCAACCTCAACGATTCTATGATTCTATGATTGTGGTGACTCCTGGGCTGGTGCTGGCTGTCCTGTGGCCTTGCCTGCGTGGGGAGCGGCGGCTGCAGGTTGTCGATCCCCTGGTGTCCCCCCAGAAGTGCTGCTGCGAGGATGGTGGAAGCCAGTCCTGATCTCTCTTCACGAGAGCTCTGCATGAGCTTACTCCTTTTTACACTTCGTAGCCTGTGGCTTACAAAAAATAATGGGGATTCACTAAGTTTGCTATTGAATTCCTTACGTAGCTCCCATGCCAACTGTTCACTGCTGAGGTGTGGAACGTGCCGGCTTCCTGCACAGCTTCTCCAGCGCAGCACTGTGCCAGGAGAGGGCTGCTGGTCTCCGGTGGCAGCATGGCATCGACAGGAGCCCCAGTTTTGCCACCCTGCTGCCTTCGGAGGGAGGGAGGTGTGCAGGGAGCAAGGCTGGCTGCCCGAGGGCCCGGCCTGCTCCAGCACAGAGCTTTCAGCTGGGAGCCAGCAGGTGAGCAGGGGCAAGCTGTAACGAGCCAGCACAACCCTGACCTTTCCCCAGGCTAAACTACACTTAGAGAGCATTTTGTAACCAGAAAGAAAAAGAAAAACACTGAGAATATTTTACTTGTTATCTTACCCACCTCACTGGGGGGGGGGACACGACCCAAAAACTCAGTCTTAGCAGTAGTGACTTCTGTGTGCCTCTTGGTTTTTGTTCGTAAATTGTCCTAACAGGTTTATCAGTGCTGGAAAAGAGTTTATTTTTTCCACAAAGAAAGCATGGTATCTTAGGTTGACAGTACAAAGAATTTGCATATCTTCCCCGCACTAAAGCAACCCTGAGTTGAAAAATATTCCTGAATCTTGTCGTATCTTCTAACCAAATTGCTCGAACCTTGGATATCGGGGAGCAGCATTGCTTATGCGTTTGGAGAAGAGTGCCCTCGGAGAAAATTTTCCCAGTGTGCAGTCAGCTTGATGCAGCGAGGGTTGGGAGTGGAACAGATGATCCTGTGCTCTCTATAAATACACAAACAGGCTCAATTTGCGAATATATTTATGTCTCTTACTAGCCTAATTCTGCAAACGAATAGTGCCCTACATCTGCTGCCAAAGTGGAACGCATAAAGCACCAAAAGGTTGTGCCTCGGGTGCTAAGTTGCAAAACACATTTCACAGTCATGTCTGCTGAATGAATACACAGTTGTACGCTGCCAAGTTGCTTCAGTCCAGAAGCAGTCGTTATCTAGGAGATATTCTAGATAAAGGCATTATTAATTTTTTGTCAAACACCTAAAATTTCAAGGCTGAAAATAAGCAATGATCCATCTGTTTTGAGTATTATACTTCGTCCCATTTCATCTCTAGTGTAAGGAAAAAAATGCATAATTTTGTTTGTCATACAGTCACATGTCTTAAATAGCCTGGATGGACGTGGGCGGGGATTTGCAATCTATGGAATTGATGGGATTTTCCTGGGTAAGAAATGCAGGTTTAAGCTGGTTTGTTTGTTTATTTTTTCTACTTTGGTATTTCAATAGCGAGGTAGATAGCTTATCGGTTTGCTGGAGTCATGCTAAGGATGGCTTCTACCCACTTAGCCACAAAAATAAGGTACTGGGAGCTACATCCTTTTCATCTTTCATAGACTCAACTCAAGAGCAGCCTTTTACCAGCCTTTAAATGCTGTTTTTATCAAGGACACTTCCAATCGTTTTAGATTCATCCAGCCACGCGTTTTTCAGGAGGAAGTGGAACAATGTAGAAAGGACAGAGGAGAATACACATTTGAAAAATTAAAGAATGCGAACCAAAGGCAGCCCAGATCATCTGCTGAAGCGACGAATCTCAGGTTGAGGCTCTGCCTCGTGGAGCTGGAGCCGTACTGCCCTGAGCCATGATTTCAGAAGCTGGGCATCCAGCCTCACCCAGGAGTGACTTCAAACCCCTACTTCATGTAAGCTTGATCACAGTTTTATATAAGATCAGTGTAGTTCTGTTGTGGCTCACTTTCCTTCCTCCTTTATTTTTGGCACGTGTAATCAAGACACAGAAAATAACCACTCTTCTTCCTTAAATGCTATCAAGCTGGAGTTTCAAATTGTTCGCACTGTGCGCAGAGGCAGCTATTACCTTAGATCTTGAAGCAGTTGCTCTCAGCTAGGTGTTGTATTTCCTGTGATTTAAAAAATTAAAAAGCTTAATGTGTACTGTTTAGTTACCTGTAGATACCTAAAAGACTCCACATGACAGTAACCAAAATATGAAAAACGGAAGACATGAAATGCTCACATTTTACAGTAATTTGCTCCAGAGAAAAGAAGAAAATCTTGACCTACTTGAGGAAACGGGGTTATTATATTCATTCTGCTTATCCAGAAAATACAATTTGACATGTGAGTAAACCATAAAGTTATAAGAAGGAACAAGTTAAGTCATGCCAGTTGTTAGGAGTAATTCTGCAGCTCTGTCTCTGGCAGAAACGCTCACTGAAGTCGTCAGGAATTAAGCGTGTGAAGAGATGCATCCCAGTTACTGTGGTTATATAGAGGTAGGGCTGATCCAAGGGAATTACAGTCTTGGCCTCCTAAGTCGGTACGGCTGCAGAAGCTCAGCATGCTCCGGGGATTAACGTGCTGCTCGTGGGAGCTGCTGAAGACACCAGTGCAGGGGCACGGTTGCCGTACCCTTTCTTGAGTTCAGTGCTGTCTTAGGCCTGCTGCAGCAAGTGTCTGAAGCGCCTCGGTAGACAATGTTTAGGCAGGCAGCACTAGTGCTCAGTTCTTCAATGGCGTGGTAGTTTCTTACTCAGCTCAGGGGAAGAGTTCCTCACCTCAGAGCGAGAGCCAGACCAGTCATCAGGTTGGATATGGAGTTCATCCAAGTCACGAGGCTCAAGGCACAAGGTCATAATTATCTAAAACCAATACAAGCCTACAGTGCTGGCAGAAAGACAGCCCCACCCCTCTTCCCGTCTCTAAGGAAAGCCACAAGGGTAGCCTTCACCCTTTCTCCTCTTGTTGAAACTGCTGCCACTCAGGAAAAAAAAAAAATGATGCTTCTCTGACCTAAAGGCAGATTTTAAGGCAATATTGCATAAGCATATTGCCCTGGAGAACTCAACCCACATTCCCAGTCTGCAGCCGTCCAAGGTACTTCCTACCCAGCAGCTTTCTGAGAAGAGTGTGATGGGTCATGCAGTGTACAGGAAGCTTTCTGAGAAGAGTGTGATGGTGTCGCGCTCTACAGGCAGCCTTCTGAGAAGAGTGTGATGGTGTTGCACTCTACAGGCCAGCCTTGCAGGTGTTTGTGTTGTTGGAACAAGAACCGTCGAAGTAACAGTACACAGTGATGGGACTCTTGTAACGCCTGTACGTGTGCATGTGAGGAGACACAGGCCACCGAATATCTCTTGGTTTGTCCGCTGTTAGAAAGCGTCTGGTGTAACACCAAACCTACACAGGATTAAGACTCCTCTGTGGCAGATGTCTGCTCTTTGAAAACATACATCTGGAAACAACCCAAGAAGAAGATGAAGGTGCTTTTATTACTGTGGTAATAAGATACCGATGGATACGTGGGTGATCTCAAGAATTTTCTACTTGTACACTTCAATCTTTCATTTTTATCAGTGAGAGTTTTGCTGATTTTTGGTAGTGCCTTATATAGAAAAATCATTTTCTGTGGCCCATATTTATGTTTTTCTTGTTACTTACTGACAGCAGAATTACACATTAAGACATTGCTAGCAGAACGAGAAACTTCAGTCTTTCCTGCAGCACAGTGCAGTGTGTCAGAACATAGGGGCAGCAAATCGTAATGCATGCAAAGCATATCTGCCTCTCAACTTCAGTTAGAGATTTCTTTTTTAGTTCATATGTTTCAAGATAGTTTGTCAAAGCATAGCACAGCCTACTCAAAATAGCGCAGTTTTATTGGGTGGATGCTAGTTAACCCAGCCTAAAGCACCATGAACAACCCTTAGAGCTGATACCCCTATTTCAATATAAGCCTTGAGCTATAGTTAATACTTATCCTCTCCAATTTGTATGTTGGCTTATTTTTTGAAGATTTCAATGATATTCTGTCTGTTAGATGATAGCATGGATAATTGAATTATAGAACCAAAATAGGTTAAGTTATTGTCTTTTGTTAAAAATTGTTTCCAATGTTTGAACTTACATTTGGTTATTTTCCTTTGCAGCTTGTCGATGCCTATGTCCAGAGCCTTCCACAAATGAGATGAGACATTTTACTTGTATGTGAAGCCTAGGTTTAAAGGTAAATTATAAGCTCTTCTATTTCTTGTAGTTAATTAAATGAAAGAGCCTGTTTCTATATTTTCTGTAGCTATGTGATGCTGACATTTCTGGTGAGCATCACATGCCTTGGACATCACGCTACCAAGAAGACACAAATAGGAGAGGGTTTGGGAAAAATAACTTTCAGATGTACCAAGACAGAGTAAAAGGTCAGTACATCTTCAGCACACTAGTGACTGGTTTTAGATTTTCCTGCAACTCTGACAGTTGTGTACCTGCAATTCCAGCAGCAACAGGATCCAAGTGTGAGATCCATGAGACCAGAAAGTCGGCAGGAGTCTGAGAAGCCACAGGACCCTGATAAATGGCATTTTCTGGCACAAAAATCAGGAATAGTAAAATAAAATCCAAAGAAAATTGGAGGGAGAGTAAGTCAGTCTGAATTTCAGGCTTTCAAGTGCCTCATATGTGAGCTTGCTGCTTCTTTGTACAAATACATTTTGATTTGATCCTGCAGACCTTCTGCTTCCTAACTTCCATTGACTTCATTCTTGGATTTTATCAGGACAGTGATTTCTGGAAAAGACAAATGCTTTACCTGCTCTCCAGATTTTCAAAACCTGACCCAGATGGCAGCTATAACTGTCACGAGAGCACACAGAAAATGAACATAAATACATCTAACCGTGTAATAGGAATAAATATCTTGTCAATTTAGTTAATCTCAGGACTGAGCACTGAACATCTGGATACACTTTATCTCAGGAGCTAGGAAACTTCTCACAATTCTGCCACGGCCCGTTCCTGCCGGCCCTGCTGTTCAGGTGTTTGACATTGCTGCAACGAAGATTGCTAATCTTGCTAAATGGTCAGCACTCATCTGCTCAGGGCTACTGTAGGCTGAACCTGAGGGACTGACTTACATAATGCCTCATCCAAGTCAGACTTTAACTTGGCATCGTTGCAGTGATTAGTGATCTATTGCATCATCCACTGCATCATCTGCCACTTGTCGTTACCTTCGGATGACATGCTGTCAGCTCCTGAACTTCCCCATTCAGGACTTTAAACTAGCCTTAGATTTTCTGGAGTACCAGGTAACTCAGAAAATTACAGGCTTTCTTGATACATGTTAGGACAAAAGACTTTGCTTTGAAATCCATTGCTTTAAAACAGTTTCTTTCTTTCATAATGATTGTTGTCAAAGATCACACAACTTGAGATACCAGAAATAGGGCAAGCGTATTGCCAAAAAGGAAGAACATCTTCAGAAAGCAGAAAGATGTTGACAGAAATTACCTACTCCTAAACTATCATATGGCTGTTCCATAGAAGGGACAAATAAACTAGGAAAGCAGTTAATCCATTCTTTGCTCTCTGCGGCTCATTTATCATTTCTTCAAACTAATGCCCTTCTGTAGGAATTTCAGTGAAATGCTCCATTTCTTGAATTCACTGACACCTGTGACTTCCAGTGTAATTCGGTGGGAGAGACCGAACGATAAGAAAAGCTGTCAGTCTAACGGCTGTCCACACTGAACAAGAGGCTGTCAGCACAGGTACTGGATGTTGGGACACCATCACAGAACTGACTTAACCTCAGAGGACAAGGTTTCAACTCAGCTGACTCCCAATTTGTTTTGTCAGGCGCTTAAAGATCCCCAGATACAAAACCTGGCATCTTTTAAGGTTCCCATTTTGCAAAGTCCATGTATCTCTCTGTATATTCTCGCCCTTTTTAAGAAAACGAATGTTTAAGGCTTCTTTCTTTAAACAACAGCAGTAAAATAACTTCCATGATCAAAACTACCATAACAAATCAGCATGTGTAGAAAGGAGTAGAATCTCTTATTTGTATCGATCTCGTACATAGATCTGGTATCTTTGAAAGTATTTCAGTGTCAGAGGCTGCTTGGTGGAAAAGCCTGAATCTTGAGCGCTACTGAAATCCCTCTGCAGTGTTATGACGTGCCTAAGCCCTGTGGAATGCCACAGTTTTAATTACATTTTTCAGGTGGCATTACACAGAACTTAGAAAATGAGATGATCAACTTGAGAAAAAGGCTATCTTGGGAACTCTTCGGTGTTTGAAGGGGAAAATCTAGGAGAAATGGAGTTTAATATCTGTGCTACAGTAGTAAGCAAAGATAGTGTTGCTACAGGCTACGTGAATCACAGCAACTGCAGAACAGCTCCTGTGAGTAAAATGGCAAAGACGCCAACTAAGAGAGGCTGAAGCAAACCTGTAACCTGCAGCTCGTAAAATAGTTGCACACATCATTACTTTTCCCAGAAACTTTTATTGAGCACACTACCAGAAATAGGACCCGGAACACAAGTTTTCCATGTCAAGAAAGTGCCATAATGATCTGTTCAAGGTGACTGCAGCTGATACGGGGTCATACTGGAAAACAAAAAATGCGTTTGGGTCTAGTGATGCAAGAACCCTACTATCAATTTTTCTTCAGGAGGATCTCACCCACCAAATATTTTGCTAGACGTCTAGTCTGCCTGTGAGTTGTAAAGCTGCTGAAAATCAGACTTTGATCTCATTTGTGATGGGTATATGGGACCAAAGCAACACTTCTCAATCATTCCTGAGTCACCTGACCACTTAGTGGGCTGATGAGGCATTTAATAGGTCAGCTGTTATGTTTTGTGAGGCCTTTGATAAACACATGGGTACGTTGACTTTCATTGCTTTCCCGAACGCGGTATAGAACTGGCAGATTGCCGAAGATAGTATCTGGGGTGTTTTATGAAATGAGGTAAACAATAAAAAGACTCTAGCTGTTGGGCTGAGGATACTGAGGCTGGGTTTGCACATCCCTGCTGTTGCAATATGATGTAGGGTTAGATATCCGCATCTTTAAAAGGGACTCAATCTGCTTCATGCATATCCTACAGAAAACCTGCTGGTTGGAATCCAGCAAGCTTGCAACATCTGGTACAGTTCCTGCTGCAGATCTTCCTAGTCGACGCCTTCAGCTGTAAGCACCAGGAGTTTGTCCAGCCCAGCAGTGGCTATCTGGAGCCCGCTGGGCGGTTGGTAAAGCCACAGCAAACCTCCATGTTTGCGTTTCCTGTGGATCCACCACCCCTCACAACACAGGTGTGTCTTTGTGGGTGCAGATGGTGGAGAGGACATCTGCCAGAAGGCGTTGCTGCAAACCGCTCAACATAAATACAAACCTTTGCTGCCATCAGGAGGTGGGACTTAGGTGTTCCACAGTGACAACAAAAATTGGCGGTCATGTTTCTTCTGAAAGAACTGTTCTGCCGGAAGCAGGGAGCATTAGAAGGCCTCTGAGCTCTCTGTCTGCCTGCTCCTTGTCTTGGGCCATCCCCGCCGCTCTCTAAACGGTCCTACTTGATCTCAGTGAGGAAAAAATCCACATGTGGAAACCAGGGGATTCAACCTCAGCTCGGGAACCTGTGTGTAGGTAGCACATATCTTATTACAGATGTTCTAGCAAATAACAATGGGAGGCAGGAAGTAGACTTCTGTTTAATTTTCCAGTCATGTATTACACAACAAATGGTATTGGTTTTCTTCATGAGAAATCCTTGGTCACTGACATTTCAATAAATATATTTTATCTTTTGTTCCTCAATGTGTTTAATTCTTCAGTGTATTCTTCAGACTTTGCAAACCAAATTGTATGAGGTTTTTATTGGTTTTTTTTTAAATACAAATCTGAAAGTCTACTAAAATTGACGTTTCTAACATTTCCCTAACTGTTATGTCCTGGTGTTCCCCCATGTACTTCTTTCATTAGCAGGTTAAATGAAGTTGTTTTCCAAAGTGCTTGGGTGGTTCTTGGACCCACTAATATTGCCTGAGCAGAGAGAAGGTACGAAACAAAAACTAAGTTTTTTTTTGTCCAGAGATGAATGCTGGACGAAAGCAAAGCTGGGTGTATAAGCAAAGCTGGGTGTGCAAGCAAAGCTCTGCCTAGGGTTGCATGACCCAGATGTTACCATAGTTTGGCCAGTCTGAAGCCCAGCCGTTGGTGCCTGCTCACCGCAGATGCTGTTATTATGGATGATAGGGTGGGAATGAGGGAGGCTGCTAACTTTCCTGATCGCTCTGGAGCATTTTAATTCAAAATTCTTTTAATTTAATACAGATGTGGTTTTTTCCTTTTTACACATGGGACTTACTTGTGATTCCCTTTAACGTCTATATTCGGCTGTGAGTAAAGTCGATTTCTGTCTGTGCTTGAAAATATTGCACAAATCTGTATTCAGAACTGTTAGAGATAATGGATACTCAGTGGGGCATTTCCAAAAGTGTTACCAGTGTGAATAGCATCGTCTGGGCTACGCGGCGTTTGATGGCGATTGCTGTTTCCAGGACTGGTTTGAATTACAGCTGTAATAAGTGGCCAGTCGCCACATCCCTAATGAGAAGCCAAAGAGATCACCCACCCCAGCAGCCGCCCCCTTGACAAAGCAGGGGGGAGGAAGGGTCTGCCCGAAGGGCTCAGAAGCATTTAACCAAAAAAGCTTTGGTGGCCTGGGATCAGTGCCGCAAAATCTGCGGTCCCGATGCTATGCATCAGCCTTCCAACGCTGCGCAAGGTGCAAAGTCGTGCAAAGGTGCAAAGCGGGAAGCGTAGCTGTTAGATTCTCTCGAATTGATTGTAAACCTTTTTCGTGGGGCCAGGGCCGTAGAAGGGACTAAGCGGAGGGGTGGGAAAGGAGCTGGCGTTTCTTGCGTGGGAATCGAGTATTCAGATTTCCTATAAAGCTCACATAGCTTTGCCAAAAGCAGAATTGCCGGCAAACCACAGAGCCTTGAAAAGGTTTATGAACAGCGAAAGGAGACAATTTACACTGTATCTGAGTTATTTTGATGCGTAACTTTCCCTGGTTTTTGCTACGATTTACACCTCTTAAGGAAAAGAACTAACCGTATGACAAATGACAGGGCACAAGCCTTTTTTTTTTCCACCAGAGATTTCAGTACGCTGCAGCTGACTGACCGTTTCATGCTCTGGCAATGTCTTCAGACCGACAGCCAAATGAAATCAAGAACCGGCTGTTGCATACACAGCGATGACAGTCACAAGTAGAAGGCCACAAATAGGTCAAGAGGGTTTAGGTCCGGTTAGTCCTAACTTGAGGTGGGGAAAACGGACTGCTGGAACGCCTCTCCCTTCCTGCGGGGCTCGAGCTCGTAACTGACAGCTAGGATCGGGCAGCCGGTGCGTCAGCAGCGTTGCATCCCACTGCCTCCGACACCCGGGACTGCTCGATTCGGTGGCCAGGGAACAAGGCAGCTCTGACGTACTCTGAGCGGTTGTAATGACCCCCGTCTTTTACAACTCTGACTTAAGTCAAATCAGAGTTTAAAAAAAGTTAACTTTAATTAACCTGCAAGTAAATATTCATGCAGCGGTTACGACCTCCAAAACCATGACCTGAGGTGAACCCCGTGTTTCAGTAATAGCTCTGCAAGTAACTGAGAAGACACCGAGGGCCTCCTCTCCGGTGTGGAAGGGCAACCACAGGCAATCTCTGTTTGCCAGCCCAGCAGGGCGCAGGCAGCCGCCCTTCCCCACGCCGGGCCTGGCGGGTTTCACACCTTCGCTCCCTGCAAAGCTGGAAATCAGGAGGGCGATTTCCACCCTAAAGAGGGGTGTCCCATGACACCCCTCCTCACCCGGGGGAGGTGGGTACCACCCGCAGCCGCTGATGTGCGACTGTTGAGATTCACACCCAGTGGGGAACCAGTCCAAGGGACCAAAAGCTGCTTCGTCTGAGTACAATTAAAAACAGTTAAACACGGAATAATTTAAAAAACCTTTTTATTTAGACAAACACAAGAAGAGTTAGATAGGATTTATGAGCTAAGTTTTTTGGTTGGAGAGCCAACGTGTACCTTAAAGCATCGTCAGAGACCGAGGGGATACAGTCTTGAACACCGTGTTGTAATCATTTGTGAAACTGCATGAGACAGATTTTTTTAAACCAATTACTTCCCGTCCATTCAGGGACGGATAAGCCCCCAGCTACAATTCCTTTTCATTCCGGTGCTTGTAACGATGAAGATGAAATGTGATTTTCCTTTCTAACAACTGCTCCAAAAAGCAAGAACCAAAAAGCATGTGTTTCTCTGTTATGGAAAATAGGTCTTGGCATGCTGGAAATTCTGCGTTTTACTTATTTTCTACCACGAATGCCCCGTTTTTAAAGAAATGAATAATGTAATCATTTTCTCTGATTTATGTTTTCTTTTCTGCCTCATTCGGCGGTAATGCTGTGGTATTACAGGAACAACTGTTCTCTGCAAAAAGAGCGCTCTTTAGATGTCTCATCCAAAACCTTTGAAGTCGCTGGGAACGAACTGAAAAGACGGGCAGGGAGGCCGCGCGCATTAGCAGCGATGGAATACTTTCCCACTGGCCGGGAAGATTTTCTACTCGTCGCCTGACGACACGGAGCTGCCGTTCCCTACACCTTCTCAGAGAAAAAGGAAAACTCCCTTCCGGGTAGGGTACCAAGTGCACGGCTTGCGGTTTTCAGGTCAGGAGTCAGAAACGATACCGGTAGGTGGGTCAAATGGGGCACAGCCGAGTCCCACGAGCAGAGGCTGGGGATGTCTTCGCTGGCGAGCATCCCTGGGATCTGACAGGGCCGCCCGCCCCAGCACCAGGAGAGCAGCAGCGGTAACAAGCGCCGCGGCTCCCCCCGAGCTCGCCGGGTCTGAGGCGTGTGCAGGCAAGCCGAAAGGCAGCAAGGAGCGTTTTAAAAAGGAGCTTGGAGAAGAATCTGGAGGGAATTAGTGTCAGGCATGCGTAAGGAGGGTTACTTTTCCCATCTCCAACGCCTACAATTACATCTCAAACGTGCTAATGAAATCCAGTGGTTACAGCGGGGTTTTTTTTTCTCTTTGTCAAAGTATGCACCTTAAACATGCTGCTGCTGCTGCTGCGACTAGAAAAAAAATCAACTTACACTTCAAATCGCCATGCAACCACCAGAAGCGAAGACGCCGCAGCCCGCTCGGGCCGACGGGCCGGGGGCCGTGCCTGGCTCCGGGCGGGCAGCGGGGCTCGGCCCCCCCGCTCCCCTCCGCCCGGCTCCCGGCGGCTCCGCCCGCCTCAGAGGCGCGGGGCGTAGAAGGGGCCGAGGTACGCGGGGCCGAGGAAGGGCGCGAAGGGGCCGCCGCCCAGCGGGAAGGGGGCGGCCGGCGGGACGAGGACGCTGGCGGCGGCGTAGGACGGGAAAGTCTGGAAGGGCAGGGCGCCGGGGCCCGGGGGGCTGGGGCTGCCGCCGCCCGCCGCCGCCGCGGGGGAAGAAGCGGCGGGGGCCGCCCCGTCGGCGCCCGGGTGCTGCTTCTTCCACTTGGTGCGGCGGTTCTGGAACCAAATCTTCACCTGCGTCTCGGTGAGGCTGAGGGAGAGCGCCAGGCTGAGGCGCTCGCAGACCGACAGGTACCGCGTGGCCCGGAATTTGTTCTCCAGGGCCACCAGCTGCTCGTAGGTGAAGGCCGTCCGCGCCCGCCGCGGCTTGCCGCACCCCGCCTCCGCCCGCCGCCGACGGCCGCCCCGCGGCGAGCACGGCTCCTCCGGACCGGGCGGGCGGGTGGCGGGCTGGCTACCGGCACCGGCCCCGCCACCGGGCGGGCCGTCCTTGTCGCGCTCCGGCCCCGCTGCCTCCGCGCCGCTCTCCGCCGGGGCGTGCGCATCTGAGGGGGAGATGGCGGCGCTCGTCAGGGGGGCGCGCCGGGGGCGGCCTCTCGCCCAGCACCGGGCCGCCCGCCGCCCCGCGAAACCCCGCTCCTCTTCTCCGACACTCACCCCCCCACACCCCCTCCCCAACGTGATAAAACACGAGCGGCCGGTAAAAATATAAAATACCGGGGGAAAAAGCACTCGCCCGCCGTGCGAGAGCCCCTCCGCGCTCCCCGCTGTGCCCGCGCATCTGCGGCGGGGCGGGGGGGGGGGAAGCAGCGGTATGGATTTCTTACCAATTAAAAAAAAAGAAGTTATTAAAGTCCCCTTCTGAAGCGAAATAAATCCCCTCCCCCCTCCCCATCCCCGCGCTAATGGAGTTTCAGATTTGCGAGGGCCGGATCGATAGATGTCATCTATTAAAGGTAAGTTTTAATCGAACAATATTAGGATCAGGCCGGGGGAAGGAGGCTTGAAGTGGGCACCTGCAAGCTGCGGGCAGGAGATAGGCGGGAGTCGGTAATAGGATATCGATCAGGGGGAGCTGCGGCATCCTCCGCTGGGGACGGGCTGAGCAATTACCCAGCCCGCCGTCCCGCTGCCGGTCAGGGCCGGCCGGGGCAGCCGAACCCCCCCCCCCCCCCCCGCCCCGGGGAAAGGGGCGGCCGGGGGGGAAAAATAACCCCGTGCGGTGCCCCGGGAAGAGCCGCGGCCCGCCCGGGGCCGGGATGGGGCGGCCCGGGATGCCCCGTCCTCCTCGGGCGGCGGAGGATGCTCCGCACGCCGGCAGCCGCGGGGAGCGGACACGGGCACGGACACCCCGCGAACTTTTCCCTCTGCACCACCGAGACTTAAAGCACGGCTCCGGCCCCCCCTTCCCCCGCGCCGCCCCGCACATCCTCCAGCGGGCGCGCACCCCGCCGGGCTCGGGGGGCCGGGGGTCCCGGGCTGCCGGCGCCTCCACCTGCTCGCCCCGCCAGCGCCGGCCGGAGAAACTCGAGCGCGTTCCTACCATGTGCCTCTAGTTTATTCCTCCCGCTGCCGGGAGCAGCACCGTCCTTGCCTACTTCAACTCTTCCCAAACTTTTCTCCCGCTCGCCCGAGCGGGCGGCGCTGCCCCAGCTCCCCGCGGCCGCTTCGCGTCTCCTGCTGAATTTCTGGGGATCCAGGATGTCTAAGACGGAGAAGGAGATTTTATGAGGGATGGGGGCCGCCTTGGCCCCGCGGTCCGGGCATTCCGGCATTCCCCCCCCACCCTCCGCGCTTCCCGGAGACCTGCTGGCTCCCAGCGCGGAGCCGGCGGAGGGCTGCGCCGGGCGCGGAGCCGGGCTGGCCGCGACGCCCGGGCGCTGGCGGCGCGGAGTGAGCGGCGGGAGGGGAGGGTCGGGCCGGGCGGGGAGGGCGGAGGGGCCGGCGGCGGGGAGGGGGCAGCGCAGCCATTGGCAAGGCCGCCCCGCGCCCCCTCCCCGTGCGCAGCCACGGCTCCGCGGGGGCGCAGCGGCCGCCTCCCCCCGCCCCCCGTGTCCCCCCCCGGCGGCGGGGATCTCCCGGTACCCGCCCCGGATTGGGGGGGGGTCTCCCGGTACCCGCCCCGGACTGGGGGGGGGGGGGGGGGGATAGCCCGGGGCCGCCCCCCCCCGCCCCCCGGGGCCCCCCCCGGGGGGGGGGACCCCCCGGTCCCCCCCCCGGTTGGGGGGGGGGTCCCCCGGTCCCCGCCCCGGCCGGGGGGGGGGGGGGGGGGATCTCCCGGTACCTGCCCCGGATTATTGGGGGGGGGGATCTCCCGGTACCCGCCCCGGACTGGGGGGGGGGGGGGGAATCTCCCGGTACCCGCCCCGGACTGGGGGGTGCCCGGCGAGGCGGGCACCGGGCGCGGGCGGTCCCCCCGCCGCCAGCCGGGGATGCGAGCACTCAACCGTAGCCGCCGGTGCCCCTACCCCCCCGCTGGCCCGCCCGCAGCTCCGTGGGCGAGCGGCGGCCCGGGCGGCTGAGCCTCGTCCCCCCCGAGGGTCCCCGCGGGGCGGGGATGGCCCCCGCCTCCCTCTGCGGCGCCGGGCGGGCTCCGGGCTCGAAGCGCTCCCGCTGCCCGCGGCCGCCGCTTCAGGGGTGAAGCCAGCGCCTGGCCGGCGGGGAGGAACGGGCAGCTTCCTTGGCATTTTGGGGCAGCCGAGGGTCAGGCGGGCTCAGCCTCTGGGCCAAGGGCTGGCCCTAACTCCCGCGACTCGCCCGTGGCGTTCGCACTGTTCCCAGTTCATTGGCAGGGAAACTGAGGCATGCCTGCGCTGGAGGGGCCCTGCCCCACCGAGCAGCCCCCCAACTAACCCTCCTTGCCCGGAGTGGAAAAGCCTCGGTGTCCCATCGCACCCGTAACTGGAACGGCAGCAGCAAGTCAAGGCTCTCCACCCTGTACCAGTCCCATGACCAGGACGGCTCCTGGCCAGCTGTGCTTTATTAAAAACTCTCTAGTGGTGTGACTGTACATCTGTTACCTGCTCAGGGGGATGCTTTCCCCTCTCCTTAGCGTTCCTGCGTTTGTTGGTCCTGTAAATCAGGCCAAGGTGTAGACACCTCCAGCCTTCGGGGCACCCTGCAGCCGGAGGAGGCCAGGGAAGGCAGCCCTCGGTGGGAATCGGCTGCTCTGCCTGCTTCGACTCCGAGGAAGAGGTGCAGGCCACAGCCCTCCTCCTCCTCACAGGTACCTCAGCCTTTGCAGAACTGGGCTCTCTATTTGCCATTGCAAAGGCATGGGCCTTACGATAACGGGAGAGCAAGAAGATGAGATGAAGATGTGCAGGGAGATGTGATTACGAGTAATTGTTGCCGTTAATTATGCGTTGGCAGCATCCAAGAGCCTGTTTGGCGCTGGTCTCTCTGGGACGCCACACACGTGTAGAGGAGAAGGGAGCTCTGTCCTGAGGAGTTCACACACCAGAGCTGCAGAGCGATAAACCTGAGTTTTAGGGATGCACCCTGTGTGAAAACGAAGGTGGTGTCAGACCAGAAAACCCTGCTGTGTGCTAATTAAGTATTGCTGATGGGTTTAAAGTTCCTCAAGTTGCAGAAGGAGAAGGAAGGGGAGAGGAGCGGTTGTGGTAGCTGGACAGCTTGCTTCGGAAATGAGATCAAATAAAGAAAATGGATATGAAGTCTTAGTGCAGGTTCTATTAATGTTTTTGAAACAAGATTCTTTTTGTGGCACAACATCAGTTTCGAACTACACGGAGGAATCCTAGGTATTGTCATACAGTAAATAAGCACATGGCTCGCAGTTTTAAGAACGCTCGCAAGCCTTGGCCATGCCAGAGGTTTTTTTGTGTTTGAAAAAAAAATAAAAATCTAATCTGATGTATGTGAGACTACGAGTACTTCTGTTTGAGTTGTGGTGTCTGTGGGAGCTGAGGAGGTAAACTGCAGCGCCGAGATTGATTTGTGAGCTAGCAGACATCTTCAAATATCGTCGCTTTAACACGTGCACGCACACCGACCCACAAACATGCACGCGTGTGGCAAGGCGCACGCAAAAAAGCAGCGCTCATGGATTAGCTTTAGCAGTCTGTTTGAAGTTGGTCCGTTTCCCAGCTCAAGCATTAACATTCAGCCCGAGTGCTGTCTTTAAATTGCTTTGATGCTAGGTGGGTTTCAACCCTGACCTGTCCTGACGGCAAGTGATGGCTGTAACAAGCTGCGGATCAATATTCATAGCGGGTGTCCTGGGCTGATAACACTATCCAAGACAATGTTCGCTATCGGTGGAGACAGCTGAGATATTGCGCCATTAGTGATGTTGTTTTAAATAACCCGATCCATTTCTGGGTCTATTTAATGAATTTCACAGTTTAGATATTATCTTTAAGGAGAAGCCAGAGGCTATTCCAGAAACGGTGATGCAAATCAATGCTGCCAAGGCTCCTCTGCTTTTCTTAAAACAAAGCGGACTGTAATTCCACCGCAGCTCCTTATATACTCTGGGAGTCGTGGCACGCTATTGATAGTATTAGCAATAAGAAAGTATTTGGGCTTCAGCGAGGGAGAAAACAATATTATCTGTAAAGCTGCTGATAAAATCTTATCCGTGATTGTAAAACGCGGGGGATCGGTTCAGTTCTTTCTGTGACGAGCCCATGGGGTTTTTTCGTTGTTGTCTACATGAAGCGCTGGGCATGTATGAGAAGATACCATCCAGGCGGGGCATGGCCCTGCCAGCAGTTTGGCTGAGCTGGCGCAGGTCTCACCAGGCTCCTGCTGCCATATGGATCAGCGCCTGGGTCCCCAAGGGCCGCATCCTGACCTTCCTCAGGTCCTACCGAAACATGGAGGCACCTAGGGTGGCACAGGGTGCGGGGTGCGAGGTGTGGTATGGGGTGCGTGTGGGGTGAGAAGTGTGGTACGGGGTGAGGTGTGAGGTATGGCACGAGGTGCGAGGTGCGGTATGGGGTGCAGTACGGGGTGCGAGGTGCGGTACGGGGTATGAAGTGTCATGTGGGATGCGGGGTGGGGTGCAGGGTGCAAGGTGCGGTGCAACGTGTGGTACAGGGTGTGAAGTGTCATACGGTGTGCGGGGTGCGAGGTGCAAGGTGTCATACGGGGTGCGGGGTGGGGCGTGGGGTGCGAGGTGCGGTGCAAGGTGTAGCACAGGGTGTGAGGTGTCATATGGAGTGTGGGGTGCGGCACGGGGTGCGAGGTGCGATACAGGGTGTGAGGTGTCATACGGGGTGCGGGGTGGGGTGTGAGGTGCAGTGCGAGGTGTGGTACGGGGTGCAGTATGGCGTTCGAGGCGTGGTATGAGGTACGGGGTGAGGGGTGCAAGGTGCTGTACAGGGTGCGAGGTGTGGGGCGAGGTGTGGTACGGGGTGCGGGGCGGGGTGCAAGGTGTGGTATGGGGTGCGGTGCAGGGTGTGGTGCAGGGTGCGGGGTGCAGTACGGGGCACGGAGTCTGATATGGGGTGTGGGGTGCGGTGCGGGGTCTGGTATGGGGTGCGGGGTGTGGGGTGTGGGGTGCGGTGCGGGGTGTGAGGTGCGGTGCGGGGTGTGGTGCGGGGTCTGGTATGGGGTGCGGGGTGCGGGGTGCGGCGCGGGGTCTGGTATGGGAT
>BOSO01005777.1:0-32671 GCA_018403395.1 Gorsachius goisagi
TGATATGTACAGCTGAACAAACAAAATGACTATTTCACTATGATCTTAAGCATTTGGAGCTTTTTGTCTGCTGATGACGCACTTTCCTATTTCAAGAGTAGGAATTACTTAGTAACTGTCTGAAGCAGGCAGAGGGTTTATGAAACACATCATCTTCAGCTAGTCTCAGCCTTAGTGGAGCCTTACTGAGGACCACATCCATACTCAAAACCAGAATTCTGAAATGGATGCAAAATGTGAGGGAGGTGGTTTACATCCCTAGACTTAGACATGAGGCCCTGATGTCAGACAAGGTTTAGCTATTAGCCTGATAGCATGACTTAAACTGCAAATTGCATGATAATTACACATAATAATGATATCTAACTGGAATTTGATGTTGTGAAACAAGAAATAAAAGACCCCAAATTCCTGTGTGAAGGACTCTGTGTTACTATTTGTAATATTAATGTGCTATGTGATAAGAACAGACTTTGGTTACACACATTAACCTTTCATTCTCGAGGTATTTCAACACAACGTACTAATAAATTCATCTAAACATTGGCAATGCAATGAATGAGTAAGCAAACTTGGCGGCCAGTATTAGCTGAACAACAGCTCACATGTTAAGGCTCTGGGCATTGAAACCTGCTTAACTGGGAGAAAAAAAGACTGGCAAGAGACCTGGGCTTTTTCCCTACTCTTTCTGAACAAAGTCCAAAAGGAGATTAAACGTTCAGGAATATCGATAACTGGAGACGAGCAAGATTAACTGTATTGAGATTTCTCATTTTAAAATATCAGCCAGAAATAAAACGATGCTCCTTGTACAGCACGCCATGATTTTGTGGGACAGAGCTTCATGGGGGATTTACTGTGTTGTGAGCAACAAGAGAGACATATGGATTAGAGCTTACCGTAAAATTAGAAACATGGAAGATACAACCAGGGAAATTTCAGTCAGTTTAAAACTTTTTCTGTCCTTTTGTGCTTCAAAATGGTCCCTTCCTAATTCTAAAACATTTTTTTTTAAGAACTACTTTGAGAAGAGGAAATGTTTTAAATCTCAAAGTGGGCAGTTTAAAAACCCTCTCCTTCTCCCCCAGTTCTCCTGTGAAAACGCAACCTTCCACTTCATGTCTGCTCCAAGCAGTACAGGACACAGGGGTCATATACACAGATAAACCCAGAAAAACTGGGCAAAAAAAGATCTTCCACAGTAGCAAATGGACTGTTTTTCATTTCAAAGTTTGGCCAGCCTTTGCAGCATTAGAGCCAGTTTGAAGTCTCCCATAACTGTTTGACGTTTTTTTAAAAGCCATTGCTCTTTACGTACGAGGCTGTGGAATACAGCCCAGGTAACGCTCAGCTACAGCCTGAAGCAGGAGCTAGTACCTCTTTCGAGTTTTCTATGAGCCACTCCTGCCACAAGGGGTTAGCAGAGTTTGAGCTGTTCAGGTTTCTACTACTGGTAGCAAGTGTCCGCAGATCTCTGCCACCCTCTCGCAGCCATTACTAAGCTCTTTATTTTCCCCATCCTTCTGCTCTGTCCATGTTCTTAAGAGCTTCAGAGAAGCAGAAGACTAAAATCACCGATATTTTCAAAAGCATTTCATTCTGGTCAACTTCTTATCTCACTGAAACAAATGCTGAGGTGTCTCTGACTTGCAGGAACCCATTTGAACTGAGGACAAGTGGTTCTGAAAATATCAGTAGGTGTATTTTCCTGATGAAATATATTCCTTTTTTTTCCTCCAAAATAGTACCATTTCTCAGTCAAGTGGAACTAATATGACTTCCCTTTGGAAACCGGTACTTGCTGTTGGATCACTGTTATTTGCCGTGCCGGCATGACTGTGAAAATAAAAACTGCCACTCGGGTCGGAGCTACTTCTGCTGCATGGTTTTGTATGGTGGGTGAACGTGTACCTGAAGGGCAGCTGTTCTTAGCTCAGTGGCTGAGATTTTCCCAGGTTAGAAGATGCACGCCTTCTCTCATGTATAGCAATTTGAAAGGCAATGACAGATTATAAAATTGCGTCAGCGTTATCGAGCCATTCAGCCCGGTCCAGGGTGGCCTGATGGATTCCTTTTCTGCCTCCCACGTGAGAGTGTACACTGTAGTTATTAGCCATGTGAATGATTTAATACAAGTGTCGCCTTTAGTGGGTGTGAGGTGAGTGAGACGGGAGAGGGTGCGGGCTGAGCCTGTCTCACCCTAAGTTAGGGTACGTCCTGCAGGAGCAAGAGATGGGGGCAGAGCTGTGGGAGCGGGCACGAGGCTGGAGCAGTGATGCCGATGTCCGTGGCCGACACAGGGAGCTGCGGAGTGGTGGTGGCCCCAGAGGAGGCACGGGCCAAGCTACGCTCCGGCACCGTGGCAGGGCAGCAGGAGATGAGGCATGAAAGCCAGTGGGAAATGTAGCTGCCTCATCCCGGGGCTGGCAGGGAGCTTGTCCCTGCCGGTGGATTTAGCTCTGCTCCTAAGGAAAGGATGCCTCTTTGGTAAACAAACAAAAAATAAACATCACAGGCAAAAATTATCCAAGATGCATGTAAAACATGCCGTAAGAAATGTAAAGTGGGGCACTAACTGGTATCCTGGCTGGGAATGTCAGTAGTGAGAACTCCGGAATAGCCTAAATTGCTCTGTAAACAGTAGAGGCAGGCTTTTCAGGAAACATTTGAGACTGACTGGGAGATATAATGTAGGCGCTCGCATTTCCATTGCACTTCAGCATGTCCTGCGACTGCTCCGAGGAGTTAATTTCTGGAACAATAGCGAGACAGACTGGAGAGGAATACAAAATAAACAAATCTAAATTATTTCAATTTTGGATCTCAGCTATGCAATTTTAGTTCTGTTGCTAGGTGGGAGTCATTCTCCTGTTATGTTTTTTTTCTTTTTTTCAGATCAGCTTGGGACCCATATGTTTACTTTATAGTGAAGCATTTTGAGTTTCACTGAACCTTTAAAACTGAGATTTTAAAAATAATTTGAGAACGTCAAATCACAGGGGAAAAGCTATCCACTGGCCCAGTCGAGGATGGGGAGTGTTATGGTCCCCGTGCCCAACTGTTCAAAACTGGCCTTGAGTTTTCATCGCTTGAACTTTGTGAACTCCTGATCCCAGGTGAGCAGCCCTGCAGGCTTGCTGAAGCGCCTGCCACCCCTGGGAAGATGCGCTGCGGGGACACGTCTCCTGTCCCTCACTCGGTTGCAGAGCTCCAGGGTAGCAAACACATCGGCAGAAAGCGCTGCTTTCCCTCCACCTTGACCCCAGGGCTGTCCCTCAGCCTCGCAGATATTGTGCACCGTCGCCTTCTTCCACGCCCGCCCCCCGCCCCCCCCCAAGAAGGGAGCTGTGCGCACACACACAGGGGCCTCCCGCCCCACTTTGGCCCCTTGCCTGTAGTGCACACCGGCAGGATAAAAAGCGGGAACTGTGGGGTTGACAGGCAAGGGACGGGGAAAGCTTCCCCCCGGCCAAGGAGCCAAGGAGATGCTTCCAGCCCTGCGGGGAGAGACCCGCGGGGGCGGGCACAGCACGGAGCGCAGCGCGGGGCAAAGGGGCTGGCGGGCGCGGGGGCAGGGAGCGCCTCTGCCCCTGCCCCTCTCCCTGCCCCTGTCCTGCCCTTGTCCCCATGTCCGTCCCTGCCCCTGTCCCGCCCTTGTCCCCATGTCCGTCCCTGCCCCTGTCCCGCCCTTGACCCCATGTCCGTCCCTGCCCCTGTCCTGCCCTTGTCCCCATGTCCGTCCCTGCCCCTGCCCATCGCGGGGAGCAGCAGAGCAGTTTCGCGCGCGTGTTCGTGTCCCCGTGTCCCCGCCTGCCCGGTGCCCCGCCGCGCCGCCCGTCCCGATCAGCCCCCGGCGCCGCCTCGCCCCGCCCGGGGCCGCCCCGCGGGAGGAGCCGCCCCCTCCCTCCCCTCCCCTCCCGGCGGCGGCGGGGGGCGAGGGCAGCGGGGCGGCGGGAGCCGCGGGCGGCGGCGCAGCGCGGCAGCGGCGGGAGCGCGGGCGGCGGGCGCGGAGCCCCCGCGCCATGGGCGGGCGGCGCGCAGCGGCGGCGCGCAGCCGGCCCCGCCGGGGGTAGCCGCCCGCGCCCCGCACCCGCGGAGCCCGGCATGAACTGAGGCGGGCGCGGAGGATGGCGAGCGCCCTCGGCCCGCGGTGGCCCCGGCGCCCGGCCCCGGGCGGCGGCGGTGGCGGCGGCCCCGGGGGTCTCCTCTTCGTGCTGCTCTGCGCCTCGGCCGGCCTGCCCCGGAGCGGCCAGCAAGTGCTGCGGATCGGTGAGTGCCGCCCGCGGGCCCTGCGCGTCCCGCTCCGCCGGCACCGCCGGCTCCCAGGGGGCTTCTTGGCTCCTGGGCTCTTCCCCTCCCTCCTGCCCCGGGCGCTGCACGGGGTTTGCCGGCGCCGGGGCAGCGGGACCCGCGTACCTCCCGCGGCCGCGCCGGGGCTGGGGCTGCGGGCGCCGCCGGCCGGGCTGCTCCCAGCCCGCCGCTGCCCTCGGCGGGGCGCTTCCCCGGGGAGCGGGGCGCAGCCCGCCCCGTTCGCTCCGCTGCCGGGCTCTGCGGGGCTCCGTGGGTGCCGCTCCCGAAAGTTTGCCCCGATGCGTGGCGGCGGGACGCGGGGAAGTTGGGCGCGGGGATCCCGGCGGAGCGGAGCGGGGCCGGGGCCGGGGCGAGCATCCCGGGAGGCGCTCGGGGCTGGCGGCGGGCGAGGAGGCGGTCACCGCTGGAGCGCTCCGCGGCGCCGGGTGTAAAGGGCGCCCAAACCCAAAATCTCAAATCCCGCTCTCCCCGCCACGCCGGGGACGGGGCGTAGGAACGGTTCAGGCACCTTAAATTGCACGCCGAAAGTGCTGAGGTTTCCTCGGCCGGACCGGGGAGCGAGGAGCTGCAGCCTGCGAAGCGTAACCTTTTCGGGTGGGGGGACGCGTTTGCCCTCCTTTGCCCTCGGCCCCTAACCCGGGGGCGTGGGGAGCTTCCCGGGTGCTGCGCCACGGACTCGTGGCCCCAGAAAACAGGAATTTATTTTGAAGTGGAAAACTCCGCACCATGGAAACGGGTTCACAGGAAGCCTCTCTCCCTACAGTGGGTTTCTTGTGTCAGTCAAGCGAGACCGTGAATGCAAAGTATCCAAAAGAGTTAGGGGTTAGGGAAAACTGTGGAAAAGACGTAGGCAGAATCTGCCACGCTTTGGTTTCTCTGCCTATCCTTCTTTTGCTTGACGAATGCTGAACATGATGCAAAAAAAAAAAAAAATGGAGAAAAGAAGCTGTGTATGCCACCCGGGGAGATGCATTCCTAAAGGCATGTTCTGTGCGAAGTAAAAGATTGATGCCTTTTGGCCTGGTGAGCTGTAACCCTGCTCAGCTTTCCTCACGAGTGCTCCTTTAAACATCAAGTGAAAGGCTCCTCTACAGGCATAGAGAGCAAGGGACCCAATGACTGGAACATTTGAATAAATTAAGGGACGCTGTCCCTCAAAATGCTGAGCAAAGGCAAGGGGGGGGAGGAAAGAAAAGCCAAAGGTGCTCTGCACCTTGCAGCTGAAAATCTATAATGAGTCTGTAACTGTCCATAGCCAGTGTGTGCTCACTTCTTTTTTCTCACGGGATGCAGGTGAAGTTTGCTGTTTCTCTGCTCACCACTACAGTGTAACCGTGCCCCGTTTGGAGCCGAGGGGAATGTCTGTGCACACGCACAGAGCACATGAAACCTAAAGCTCTGTGCTTTCACAGACGGGTAAATTCAGGGCCAAAGAAACTTGTAGAAGAAAGTAAAACGTATTCAAATCACTTAGCCACATGCCACAGGAGGATGCTTTGGAAATACACAAGCAGCATCACTGCTACTAGGCAGCCTTGACTTGCTTGGCTTTAACGGGAATAGCCTCTGAAGGAAAAAGGAGCATGCCAGACTTTAAAGGGAAACATGTTTGCTTGAACGTAGTCTAAATGTTTAGCTCTGTGCAGGAGAAACCTTGGCTTCACAGCTGGTGTCGGCATTGGAGGGACCCAAGGCAGAGATTTAGGGTGTGCGCTCCTCCCTCTGTCAACCTCCCCTTTGCAAAACTTGCTTTGCCGCTTCTGTTTGGTCTAGCGGGGCTACCAGGCAGTTGCCCGCGTTGCTTTTCCCTAAAATTGCTCTGCGTGGTTTGTAGACTCTCTGCTGCAAGGTCTGCGTGTATCTCTAGGTCGGATTCAGTCCTTCGGTGCGCGCAGCAATGGTACCCTAACGCTGGTTAGGCTCCCTTATTTCCACCACAGTATAAACAACGCTAAGTGTGACAAACCGCTCAGCTTTCCATCACAGCAACCAAATACACATCCAAAGAGATGCTGCCGGAGAAGAAACGCTCCTTGTGTGTTACAGGGTTGTGAATGCATAAAATATTAAATGTATTCTTATTACTGTAGTTATCCTGCCTATAGAGTAATGGTGTTATAAAATATTAATCCTTCACATCCGTTAATAGCAGCAAGTTTCTCTGTGGAGTCTGTCACTCTTTGAGGTGACAAACAGAAGTAATGGCAGTAACTCCTCCAACACTCTTTGTGCTAACATAATAAAATCATCCCAAAGCATTTCTGACAGTGAAGAAAATGCTATTTAAGCCATCAGATTTTCTTCCTCGTGTTTTAGTTAATTAAGGAAAGGAAAGCAGTGCTGTACAACGGTGCAGCAGTTTGTACCTGAATTAATACACTGGTAGTTTAATTGCATTTGCCACTGTTGGGGAGCTTTTGGATTTTTTTTTTTAATGTATTTTTCTGGCTTATAATACAAGTGAATGGATTCTCTTGTTGGTATTTAATTAGTTGAGAAAAGACACGTGAGTGATAGAAATTCTAGCTATTTCTCAGCATCTAGCTAATGCCTACTTTTCTAGCCCTCTAAACAAGAAAATGAGGGATGGCAATATGACCAGGATTTTGAGGTAAGATATGGTTTTCAGTCTCAGGTAATACAATACTTAGATTTTAGTGTCTTGCTGAGTATTTCTTTCAGGTTCATAGTAAAAAGCTTTTCCCTTGATATATGAACTAATAGAGCTCTCCAAGGAAATACCATCTTTATCTACACATAACCAACTAGACTATATTATATAAAGGTATATTTAAAGTTCATGACCCTAATATTTTTGATTTAATACCAAGGAATTTCTAGTTTTTACACTGAGTCAACTTAACCTTCTTATCTATCCTACTTGTACCACTTGTATAAAATAAATGATCTCGAATAACAGAAGGAAGAACATAAATTAAGACGAGCAGGCACTAAGTTGCAGAAACAGCTTCCAAAGCACCGAAATCTCAGCAGCAACAAAATTTATTTGTTAATACTGGATGCAGAGCTTTCTCATTTCTTACTGTACATCCTTAAGGCCATTACAACTTCTAACTAGGTTATAAGAATACACTTAAGCGATATTACTTGAAAATTTATAAGTGGTGGTCAGTCACGCTATGCTCTGGGTTAGAACTAACCAATAGTTGAGAAACTACGCAAGTTATTAACATATCACTGGAGTTAATTAAAAAGAGAATGTGGCAGTTTTCAATAAATACCTGTAGGAAGTTATACTTGGATGAATCTTGGAATTAATCTCTAAAATTAACAACTCCTGCAAACGAGTGAATGAGTAATTTTTAGGTTTCATAGAAATTGCTTTAGGTGATGAAATAGATACCCTTTCGTTCGCACCAGAAGTAATTTTCAGTAATTTGTGTGTTTCTGTAGTTCAATGGAATATTTAAGTATGTGTTAATACTCCGCACTGATTTATTCCTTACTTAAGCAAAATTCCCAATGATTTAGTGAGTTGTGTTTTCAAAGATGCAGGATTAGCCCTGTAATATTTCTCTCCAATTGAGAAATACAGATTTAAAACAGACACACATAAGTCAGCCTAACCTGCAAAATTTTATTTTCTAGTAAGTTGAAAGATAGCTTTCAAATTATATGTCTATGTTTCCCCAAGCAGGGCTAGAGCTCTGAGGTTTTTTCCTGTGTGATATTACTATTCCCACGCTGTGAGAATGATAAAGACAAAAACCTAATTAATTTCACTGCGAATCTGCTACTTCTTGTCAACTCTTCCTGAGGTTTTGTTTGTGAAGGGAATGATATTAGTACACATTTGAGCTTCCTCAGTGTGATGTGGCAAAAACTGTATTTGAAAGTCTCTTATCATATTTGAACATCACTAAAAATGTTAATTTTCAAAAGCATTTCTTGCTAGGTGTCTGCAAGTTATTCTATTCCAGAGTATTGTGAGAAGCAGGACTGCATTTACTCTCATTAGATGATGAGACATTAACTACACTTTGTTCACCAGATCCTGAACGCTCGGTGGTTCATCATTTTGCTGTAATACTATTTGCTTGAATTTCCTCATTCTACACTTAACAGAAAACTATTTTGCTACGAATATGTCTAAAGGATTGCTACCAAAACATCCAAACACCAGTTTTCATTCATCTCCCTTTGGACCCATCCTCACTGGATTTGACAGTACTGTACAAGTGTGAGACAGTGCAGCGTTTGGTTCGCATGCTTTAAATGGTTAATCAAGTTAAAAATACCCTATAAAAGGCAAATGAAAAATATATTGCCAGCACATTAGCAGGGCACTCAAAGGATCAGTGGAGCCAAGTGGCCTCAATGTATGTAGTGAGCTCAGGGAAGACACTCGACTGCATAATGATTTGCATGGTTTCGCCCTAAATTATTAAAATCAAAATCTCATGGGTGATTTCTTTGTGTTCTGCCATTTAGGCTGGACGATGCAGAGGGCTGGATTACTTTGAGTTCCATACCATTGTATTTCTAGGCTTTTATCCTGTGGAAGGCATTTGTTGTACTGGGTCACTCCCTTGGGGAATATTAAAAAGTGGTGAAGACAGTGCTCAGCTGCTGTGAACGGGCATCCTTTTATTGAACTCAAGGGAGCTATGCCGGTTTAAATTGCCTGAAGAGCTGCCTGGACATACTTAATATATTGAGAATGATGAAACTTTTGTAATTCCCCTGACTGACCTACCTACTTACCACCCTTCCTAAGGACCGGTAGGATCCGACAAAATCAGGTCCTATGCATCTTTAGCTCTTCTTTTACGCCAGTGTGCTCTACAGAGCATTTCTGGAGCTCGCTCCCGAGGCCGAGCAGTGGTGGTCATTGAGCACATGAAGCTCGCCAGCGTTACGGTGACCCGTTACACCGTCAGCTCTTGATGCCTCAGTAAGGGTGTTTGCTGGGTGGCTGTGCCATGGCCAGAACGTCCTTATTGCTGGGGCGGTGTAAAGTGCTGCTCAGGATTTGAAGAAACTATAGAGAAGACGTTCACTTTCCAGAAAATCGGTGGTTTGTGTCTCTGTTGTCAGAATACACCTAAGTAGTTCTAAATATCTGCTTTAGCATGAAATAGATGAGCTGTAAAGGTGCATGATAGTCTTCAAATAGTCTGTGTAATACTGTGGCTTGATGATTATGCAGCAGCCAGGCAGCCGCTCAGGGCTGTGTTAACAAAACCACTGAGCATGAGTTGCTTCTGTCCTGGACCACTTGTCAGAAAAGGCTGATGGAGAACAACAAAGACAAGGTCCTGAGACCAGAAAATGAAAACAAAGGAAGCGAGGCTGGATTTGCCTAGCCTGGACCAGAGTTAGGACGGTTTAGACAGTACTGACGGAGATAAATACATTTAAAAAATACATCATGAAGATATGTTACTCCTGCATTTCACATCTTGGGAGATACGTGGTTAACTATGGCGAATTTCACAAATACCTTGGTCAATAGTAGAATATCTTGGTCAAAAGTCAAGTAGGTTACAGGAAAATGAGAAGGAAAGCAAGCCAGGGCATTGATATCTGTGCTGTAGTGTTTTATTATTTCCTCTTAACTTACGCAAGGTGTATCCTAATGTGCCGCTGTGCAAAAGAGGTCCATCATGCTGCAGTGAGCTCCGGGTGGGCAGATGAATAGGACATCCTGCTGTGGTTCACCAAGGCTTCAAATGCAGCTATGTTGCATCGGTTCAGACAGTGCAGACTTCGGTAAAGTACAGGATGAAATCTTCAAAATGAAATCGATGAAATAGGATAAGAATTTTTCATCAAATATTTTGTTTATGCAAATTGGTCAATACTTCACCGAGTGCTTTTTCAATTAACAATTCATGCACAGTACAGTGAACCTTGAAGATGGAACAGTCCTTTTAAATAAAATGAAATTAAATTTCTTTGAATTTCTTTTCTTGCTTAATAGCCTATTTGTAGTGTTCAGGTGTAATAATTTTCTTTAAATTCCTGCAACTTTCCCATAATGCCTAATTTCACTTATTTAGAAGGTTTTTGCCTCAGCATCACTTCTTGCTGTAACTGTAAGCTCCTCCATATGGCCCTGTCTTTGCTTAACGTTTTCCATCCAGACCCCAAGTACAATCTCAATACTGTTTTTTCATTACTGTCTGTTTTGTATATCCTGTCAGTAATAAAGTTTAAATCCTGCTCCCCCCCATATTTTAAACAACTGCCTCTAATCTTCTTTTCTCAGAAAGGCTTGATTTGACCAACTAGACTGTAGATTGTACTGCAGTAAAAAAAAAAAAAAAAATCCTATCCAAGAACTGATTAGTTTTACGCCACAGCTTTGGATCTGTAACCCGCAAGCCCAGCCTGTCCTAGTTTTTGGTTGACTTTAGATTTTAGTTTGCAGTAATGAGTTTATGATTTTGGGAAAGCTTTGCAGTGGGAATGTTATTACCCTTCCCTCTCTCTTTCTTTCTCTTTCTGCTGAAGGTGATACGGTATTATTAAGAAAATGATTAGCTTTCAAATGATGAATTTGTTTTCACTGAGCAAAAGAAAAATTCAAAATTAAAACTGTTTCATGATTCCAAATGGGCACCTTTTTGTTTCAGCCAGAGGACTGAGTATCTGATAGGGCTGCTAAAGTATCGTGTTGGTTTTTTTTTTTTTTATTCCTGTGACAGAGCAGAAGGTTTCTTATATTATCTTTACAGCTTCACCTGTACTGAGACATTAAATTAGGAACTGTGAATCAGTTATATGGCCCAGCAGTGTGGCCAAAGAGTTAGAAGTAGTCCAAAGGCTTGATTTTGAGCTTCTTTTCTTGGGTCCATCAGGCTCTTTACACTTACACCTTCTACTTGCTTTTTCCTTTGGGCTTTCAGACTGTACCACCACAAGTTTAAAGGAGGAGTGTTATAAATTCTGTTAGCATCGAAGTTGTTCCCACATTCTACCATCGGATCTGCACATGCAAACTGGGGCTATTTCAAGGAAAATTGTGTTTACAGCAGATTGATTCTGGCTGGGGTTCAAGACCAGCCATCCTTCCATATTGCTAAATGGCACGGAGGTCCTGGTGCAATGCTGAGTAGGTGGAAGTGACAGTCAGAGTGCAGAAGTACCTCCAGAAATAGGGAGCAGGACTTGTTTTGAGCGAGCAAGGGTGCGAAACTCATTGTTCTACCTACATATGAAGGAGCGGCGAAACTTCCCCCAGCCGTTACGTCCAAGCGACGCTTCTGCTAGAAGCATTATCCCAGATGCTGAGGCTTTGCTTTGGCTCACAGGTGGAGCAGGACCAGAGCCCTCCCCAAATTCATTGCTATGCCACTGAGACCTTAAAATCACTGTGATTTTGCATGCTCTCCTACAGAGAAAAAATCCCCCAACAAACCAAAACCAAAAAAACCCAACACTTGTTTTTTTAAAAAGATCAAGCATGCTAAAATATAGTAAGAGCCATTCACTGCACTGTAAGTAATACAGGCTTTTCAGTTCTAAATGTTTTGGATGTAATAAGCAGGAAAAGACACTACTGTATACTGTGGATCAAAGGGTTTGGGAAAAAAATGCTGTTGTAAAAGAACATTAGCTAGCTATAAGAAGAAAAAATGTTTGAAGATACGAGTTTATTTTCACCTTCCCCTGGGATGAGCGATGGAGCAGAGACCTGCCAGGATGTTTATATGGCACTTGCGGCTGCTCACTTCCACTAAAGATCACCTCCCCGTCCCCCCCCCAGGGAGAGATGTGTCATTAATGGCCTCAGCACGCAAGCCAGGTCCCCAGGTGAGTAATTAGGCTTGCCTAATCTGCTCCTGCTGTTTCTGCAGTTAATGGCAGTCTGTATGTCAGCCCAACATATCCAAAGTATTACTTTAGTTGCTTACTTCTTTAATGCTAAGTGTCTTCTCCTCCCTGAGAGCTTTGGCCTTCATGGTCCAAGAGACCCCCCCCCAGAAGCCAGTAGGTTTCTACCTCTCTGCTTCCTTGCAATGAATAGCAAGAGCAGCCCACGCATCTGGGCTTACAGCTGAGTCTCTAAACAGGTAAATCGAAGGATGCTACTTTGGTTTACAAGTCTTGCCTCGCTATAGCTTTGCCTAGCTGTATATCGTAATGCAGTAGAACAATTAAACAATGAATGACTACTATGGATTGTGCTATCTTTAGGGGAAGCTGGATTATATAAATTGGGTCTAGCATGATTCTGCAAGACAGTACTGAGAAGAAAAGCTGTATGTAGCTTATATTCTTGGATCATATAATTAGAAGGCAAATCCATGGAAGTTGGTGCTTTTGGGGTCTACCACATGAAAGCTTGTACTGAACTAGGTTCCTTACTGCTTTGTCGCATGTAGTATGAACTGTGTCATGTTTCAACAACAACTGTAATGAATAATACCATCACCGAGATCTTCTGAAGCAGTGGAGCTCAGAAGACTTCACAAAGTACATACAGTTAGTTTTTTTACGTTATGACTGGGGAAGCCAAGGCCAGATAACTGAAGTATTTTGCTGGCAAACTTGTGGCAAAGCTGGGAGTGGCTCCAGGTCTCTCAAGTGCCATCATCCCAGAACTCTGCCCGCTGCATCACAACTTTGACGTTTCCTTATGGTTTGTGTATTAGGTGAAGATTCGCATAGATCCTTTGGAAGTCAGTTGTCTGAAGTGCTAAGTGTTGCTGCTACAGAGGCCTAAGTGTGTTTAACTACATGACTTGCTGGTAGGAGTTTTTTGGCCTGAATGGTTTGCACACACTTGGAACCCAGCCCTGGATGTGCAAAGCAGACAACACTGAAGATTTTCCCTGACACTGGAGGATTCTCTGAATAAGGAGAGCACATGCCTTCCTCTCCCGTTTTGGGTAGTGGCCAAATATTTGGTGCTGTATCTGACCTTATCCAGAAGCCCCTCAGGGGCCACCAACATCCATGGCCCTTGGAAGTGCCTTTTCACTGCTCAGCTTTCTCCTAAGCATCTTTTCATCTTTTCAGCCATGTCCTCTCTAGCCTTTGGTTTCACATCTGCTCAGCAGAGTGGTGTTCTGCTGAAGATCAGGCATGGTAAGTCTTAGCAAGGGATGGACACCTTTAGGTACAGAAGAATTTCAATTTTTTTTCCCCATTTTGGCACTCCCATGGACTACTCTGCTATGGCACACATGCGCTCTGTAATTATAAATATTTCAAATACATTTTGTTGTTCATGCCCTTTCTAGAAGGATATTAGGAACATTGGCGAGATAGTTAAGTGTTTTACTACGCTATAACTCCCAGGCAAATACAGCAACCTGTGTGGATTTGTCCGACTCATTCTCTTGGCTCATGTTCGTTCCAGCACCGTGTTTCCCCCTTCTCCTCCAAGAAAGGCTCTAAGCAGTTGGAAAGAGGCTTTCAGAGCATTCGAGCCATGTGCAGTGATGTAGACTGTACCATCAAAACTGCTGAAGTCTTTATCAAATATTCAGGTGTCCTTATAAAATTCTACAGTCATGCTAGCTATGAATTAACTCTGGGTTCAGGAACTACACATCTCAGTGCTTACAACCCTTTGCTTTCATCATCTCGGTCTCATCCCAGACAAAGATGGAGAACTGAATATTCGATGCACTGAGATGTAAACATCCAGAGGAAAAAAACCACAACTAAAATACAACTTTTGCTTTCACAAAAATAACCTTTTCTCTGCTTACATTCAAGAGAAATACAGGAGAAGCCGAAGCCATTTTAATCCTCCTTCCCACTGTGCCAACAACTTTCTCCTAAATGCCGTGGGGGCCCATTTCTATAAAGGTTATGAACAGGAAGCTCAGGCCTGATGGAATGTGAGAAGTAGTTTACGTGAAATAGTTACTTCATTTTTGAGGAACTGCAAATTAATCCCGATTTCTCTGGAATGGTCCCAAGAAATTAATCTCAAGACATCCGAGCCCATATCAAGCATAGAGGCTCCCTATCAGTAGTCGGAGGAGAGGAGCCCAGGTTGCTGCAGCAACAGTGTGACATATGTAAAACTCTATTTGATTATGTCGGTATCACAGAGAAAGCTGTTTAAAAGTTAGGTCAGGTTTTTTCGCGGTACTGTATTTTTCTAGAGACTGTCAGTCACTGTCAGGTTGGCCAATGAGTCAAAATGCATGATGAATAACTTCAGCAAGCTCATGTGGATAGCAAGTAAGCTGTCCATGTAAAATAATACAGTAATAAGCCATTGGATAACTATTAAAGAAGCTATAATAAGCCACTTAAGAATTCTTCTCTGCAACTTGGCGACAATAAAATTACAATTTCTGATTAAAATATTTTCGTGTTTTGTTTTTGAATGCTGTTACTCATCTTAGGGTTCAGAAAGAGCAAAGGAAATTACTTAAAAATCAAACAGATAATCTTTGATAGACTCTTGGAATGGGAGATGAATGAGTATCTTGTACAGGGCGCAAGAAGGACATGGAGTCACCGCTGTACTATTTTCCCTTATGATTGTTCAAATTTATTTTGTATTATAAACAGTGCTCACGCTAAACAAAATTGCTTTGTTAATAGGATCCTATCCTATCCCAATTTATTCATCCATACTTAAAAATATTAAATGCAAATGACTATAGTAAAAGAGTGCAGTAAACGAGGCAGAAATCCTGAAGAATAATGTCTGTAGTTAGGTAACAAAAGATGGGATTTTGAAGTTGTCCAGTCAACTTTAGTTCAGTATTTCCTATCATTGGTGGGTTCACTTTTTAATCTTACGTGTTTATATAAAAAGCTTTTGGTACAATTCTCTATCAATGTGTAAGAAGCCATCAGAAATGCCAGGACGGTTCCCCTCACGCCCTATGGGCACGGCTAGGATCCCTAATGCTACAGTAGCTGTGCAGTGCAGGACAGAGACCTGTGCCACCCATCACCAGTAGATGTGGCTGTTCTCCCTGTGGACCAGGCCCTAGAGGAGGACGAGACAGCTTCTGCTGGTGTTTTTCCAGAGGTGTTTGGTGATGGGAAGCTGGCTGGCAGCACAGCAAAGGGGCAGCGCAGGCTCCTGGCTCGTACTGCTGCAGGCACCAAACCAGGCAAGGGACGGGCTTGTTTCTGCAGCTCGGGGCAATGTGTGCATCGTGCACATGGGTACGGGAGGTACTTATCTGTCTGGCAGTAAAAAGCTGTCACTGCCTTCATTCGCAGCACCAGGCCATCAAATTTTAAGTCCCCACATGAAGATATTCTTGGTGAAAACATTTGCAGTGAAAAGATAATCAGAATCTTTGTAAAACCTTCTGTATTCAGTCTGAGACAGCTGCAGAATAGGGGAAATGTCACTTTAGAGGGCTAACATTTGACAGAGTTATAAGCAGCTAAAGACAAGGTTCTGTAGTGGGCAGTGTCTGGAGTGCTTTCCCACCGACAGCTGCTGCAAGGTCGGACTGACAACGCTTACAAAAGATGAGGTAGAGCTCCCTTGTGAAAAAAGCTCTTTTGCCTTTGCTGGGGTGAAGCACTTTTCGCACCTGAAGTCATCAGCCGGCATGGGGCTTGCCAGCCTTGGTGGTCTGATCTGAATGGTCCAAGTTTCAGGTCCGTTGCCTGGTGAAGGACCAGGGGAACTTGAGGCGTGGTGATGGGATGGTGGCCTGCAGCAGCGCTGACAGCTTGTCTGAAACAGGCATGCTAGGACAAGCCAACATGGGCTGTTCTTCTCCTGACACGTCACACAGTGAAATACCACGATCTTTACAATGGCATGCTGTGTCCTTCACCGGAGCGTCCTCTGTTTCAATAAACCCATTAAAGATGGGCTTTTTGTTCTTTCCTGAATGAGTTTCCATTCGTTTGCCTGCTAATGGCCAAGCAGTGCAGGAAGGAGAGGTACAAGGTTCCCTGCTTTTGGAAATGGTTTGGAGAAGGTCCCTCTGAGGACGCGCGGCTCTCTTGTCCATAGCACACGGTCCCTAAGCTCGGTGGCAGGGATCTGGGCAGGGAGGGAGCTCGCTGCAGAGAAGGGCTTAGTATGCAGTGCGTATAAGCCAGCATGTGGGGGGGACTTTGAAAAGAGACTGCTTGGCTTGTGACTGTGCTGAGCTTCACTGGGGGTGATTTGCCGGGCTGTGATCTCCCGCTAAGCCGTCGCAGTGGTGCTGTCGGGATGACAGCAGCTCGCAGCTCCATGCAAAGCCCCACGGAGCCGCGCGGATGTCATGGAATGCAAAGTTCAGTGTGCATGTGACTGGAGATTTTGTCCACAGAGCTGAAGGAGTCCACAGTTGTAAGGAAGCTGAATGTCGATGCATCTCATTGCATCGAGTGGATCTCTTCTCTGCACAGGAATCTTTAAACTTCCCAGCTTGCCCCCTCTGTTTCTGCTTCCCCTCTCTCTGAGCATGGAGGTGCTCAGCCGCATGCTCTTGCATGAGATTTGATCCTGTCACCAAGGGCGCTTTTGGAATTTCGATGTAAAAATGATGTCTTTCTTCGTGCTATCTCTGATCCAGCAACTTGTACACAAAAAGCTTTTTATTCTTCTGAAGCTGCTTCCTTTCAGCTATGCCAAACCACCCCAAAAACTTATCAGTGGGGCACTGCAGCTGAAGTCTAATATGAGCTGATGCTTTTCCAAGTGTAACTATCTTGAAAATTTTCATTTCACGTCCAAATTGTTTACTTATCTACTAGAAACATATGTTAAGAGAAGTTAAGGCTCTGTTGCCCAAGGTGCATTTTAATACAGGGGAAGAACTGCTTCAGATATTTCACATTACATCTTCTAGCTTCATCTGGTGCTGTAAATGATAAAGCTACTCCATTGAACTGAATTAAGATTAAATTTTTGAACACTGTTTTCTGAAGAATGCAGGTTTTTCTCTTTGAAATGAAGAATCTGTCCTGCATCAGCGTGGCTCACTGCATACTTTGCTGTCCAAGCCTTTCTTTTTTACCTTAGGGTACCAGGCTGTTCCCTGGGGACCACGTGCTGTCGTCCCATGTACTGACATTAAAAAGCATCTGCAGATGGAATGAGTGTGGGATGTGCCCTGAACAGCAAGTGGTCTGGGAAACTCTAAGCTTTATGCTATCATCTTGAAATCAGAACTATCATGAAGGGAAATTGGCAAGAAGCGTGTATCTGCTCATCTGCGTAGACCTTCTTCTGTAGATGCCCGATGTATGTGTGATACA
The DNA here is from genome assembly GCA_018403395.1 of Gorsachius goisagi. Lineage (NCBI taxonomy): Eukaryota > Metazoa > Chordata > Aves > Pelecaniformes > Ardeidae > Gorsachius > Gorsachius goisagi. The sequence goes on from BOSO01005777.1 coordinate 17,470, forward strand.
CAGATGTGTTTTAAAAAACCAATTGCCTGCAGCATCCAAGTGAAATACTTATGCACTGCTGTTTTACTTAGATGCATTCCTGGCTTCCAGCCCTCTTCTCTTAGCTCTCCCAATGTGGGGTTCTCTCATGTGTGTTTGTTTCCTTCTGTGCCCAGCACAGGCCCCTGGGAGGAAGCTGGGTGAGTGTCTCCTTTAAAGCAACATAGTCCAATAGGATCGAGTGTTCCAATCAGTTCTGTTGCCTCTGTATCAAAGGATGAATTTAGTCACATTTCCTCTTATGAATTGTCTCCCATGTATGCACATACGCACACAAAAGCCAGGCGCTGCAGTCAAACTCCTCTTGCTCAAAATTGCAACATGACTACCTGGTGCAGATGCTTCACAGGGCTGGAGGATGTCCGCCAACGTGGAAATAACAACAGCGTCGAGGTTCCCCGTGGCCTTTTCTCTGTATCGTTCTCATCACCTTCATAGGGGGGAGTGGAGGGGGAGACACAGTATCATGGCATCTTGTTTCCTTCTCCATGGAGGAGCAACAGCATCTCCTTGCTGCTGAAGAGAAAGCCATGGTGGCAAGCACGCCCAGGACTGCCGCAGGCAGCATTTTTCTGGGTGAGTGGGTCGAGGCCGTGTCCACTCTGTCAAGTTCTCCGTCAGCAGAGACACTTCGGGTGTGCAGCATGTGCCTCAACATTTTTGGGAGCACTGGGGTTTGCACAAATCAGAGGAAGAGAAGGAAAATGTTTTCTTCTAATTAGATGGCTATATGCTTTATGCCCTCTGGTTCTTTGCTTTAAATGGGAATATTTCTCCGTGTAAGCAGATTACTTCTGGGTTAATCAGGGTGTTTCATAGCCTGTTTTATATAGGCAAAAGTTAGTCCAGTTTTCCATAATGTACTGAAATACTCTACACAGCAAGATAATGAGAAAGGGTGATGAGGGAAAAGATAATTGTTCTTTATAAATCCAGAATAATTAATATGACAACTACTGTTTTAAGGTGACTTGTGTACTGATTTCCCTCTACAAGTCCATAAGCGAAAGGCTGGTGAGATCCCACCTTTTCTCCCTTCTCACAGAGGTAATTTCGGGAAGCGGTTTTATGAATCTTTGCCATGGGTATTTCTCTGAGTACTGAACTGTTATTATGCATTGTCAGTAAACAGGTGAATCTTGTTTCTGGGCAGCTGTATTTATCCTTAGCACTTTCCCTCTTCCCTGTGAGAAACTTCATCAGAGTCAGTCTTGATCTATTTTCTGGGTTATGTATTGTTTTACAAGTATCATGTGCAAGAAAACAAAATCTTTAGAAACAGTGCTTTTGACTTACTGAAACTGCTCCCAGAAACAAACACAAAACACTGCCCAGCAGTGAGGCTTGAGGGGAAAAGTGTGAGAAACAGCCCCGCGAGCCCCGGGGGGAGAGAAGGAGGCGGGGAGGATGGAGCAGGGATGCCCTGCAGCCCCTGGAGAGGACCACGCTGGAGCAGATATTGCCCTGCAGCCCCTGGAAGAGACCATGGTGGAGCAGATATCCACACTGCAGCTGTGGAGGACCCCAGGCTGGAGCAGGTGGATATGCCCTGAAGGAACTGTGGCCCACGGAGAGCTTATGCTGGAACAGTTTTATCCTGGAAGACTGCAGCCCATGGAAAGGACCCATGCTGGAGCAGGGCAAAAGTGTGAGGAGGAAGGAGCAGCAGAGAGGAGCTGCTGTGGAATGATCACGACCCCCCATTCCCCATCACCCCCGTACCGTGCAGGAGGGAGGAGGTAAAGGAGTTGGGAATGAAGGAGTAAAGTTGAGCCTGGGGTAAGGGCTAAGGGTGGTGTTTTAATATGTCTTTGTTTCTCACTGTCCAAATCTGTTTTCATTGGCAATAAATTAACTTAATTTTCCCCAAATTGAGTTTGTTTTGCCTGTGACAGTAATTGTTAAGTGATCTCCCTGTCTTTACCTTGACCCATGAGCTTTTTAATCTTAGTTTTCTCCCTCTGTCCTGTTGAGGAGGAGGAGTGGGAGAGCATCTGGGTGGGCGTCTGTCAGCCAGCCAAGGTCAACCCACCACAACTGGGATGTGGAAAAATTGAGAATTATTCTTTCCATGGTATTTATATTGGAATTGCTTGTTTTTAGCAACTTCTAGTAAGAATAGTGTGAAGCTACTTCTCTCCAATGACTTTTAACTGCTGTTAGAAGGGATGGAGTTTCTTAGGTGGGGCACTGAGCTGCTCGGCAATACCAGCTGACTATGTATTTGCACAGTAGGAAACGGGATTTTTAAATAATTTAAATAGCTAAGTTAGTTTAGAAGATTCAGAGCAAACTTTGCTTGGGAGCTTTAATTAATGCTAGAATTCCTGGCTTTTGTATTTGCAATTCAGCTGTTTGCCATACCAAGAGCATATTTTACTACAATTCTTAGAATGATGCAGTGATTCATGGTATTTTATAATGAAGTAATATGAATGCATATTTATATTAGTAAAGTCTCTTTATTGATTATTTGACCCATAATTCCAAATCTGGAAAATCTGAATGAAATGTAGTTACTGCTCATGCCAAATTGTCAGTTTTCATATCTTGTTCTCACTGCTAAGTTAATCCATATTGCAGAATTAACAAGAATCAAAGAAGCATTTTAAAAGGAATATTCGACATATTTAGTTGCACATTTTAGAATTTTAATACACACAGCTCTATTCCTTCATTACTCCTCTAAGTTAAAACAGCGACGGGTGGGATACAAAGAGGTGATGGTCAGCTGTACTTCCAATTTAACCCCTTGAAAGCAAGGCTTATAATTAAAATGTTGATTCCTACTAAGTAAAGTAGTGCTGACAAGCTCCTTCAGCATACATCGTACTTAAAATCCCTTCCTACTTTTGGCAGAGGCTGAAGGAAATGGGCACAGACTTTTTCAAAGAATCAAAGGTCAGTCCTTCTTCCATAGCAGGCAATTTGTCATCAGCTTCATCGACAACAGGTAAAGCCCAATGCCTGCACGTACAGCTTCTCCAGGAAGTTTGACAGAGATGAGCTTTAAACTGCCTACCTTTATCAGCTTTAACTGCAAAACTTCTTTGAAAACCAAGCCCTTGCTCTTGAGTTCTTACAGTAAATCTGCGAGAAAACAGGATACAAAATCATCTTTTCTGATTCTCTGTCCTTTGTTTTAAGTGACAGACCACTTTTTCCCAGAAAAAAAAAAAAAATGACCCAAAGGCTATTTTAACTTTGCCTCTCCCAGATTCAGTGAAGCTGCGGTAGTTTATAGTGATGAAGTTCTGGCAAGTGTATTATTCTGACAGAAGAGAACAGTTGGGCAATTTACCACGGTTCATCCAAACTGCAAATGAACGTTCTGTGTTCCATTAGTTTGAGGAAATCAATGGTAAAAGGCCTCTTCCTACTTCCTTTTTCTCCAGCTGCTGATTTTATCAAGGTCTCCCAGTTTTGCAGAGGTTTCCAATGATGCTAAATTAGGAGGAGCAGTGGACTTGAGGGTAGAGAGGCCTTACAGTGGGATTTGGATAGACTAGAGAGCTGGGCAATAACCAACAATAGGAAGTTTAGCAAGAGCAAGTGCTGGATTCTCCACCCAAGATGGGGTAATTCTGGTTATACATACAAACTGGGGGATGAGAGGCTGGAGAGCAGCCCTGAGGAAAGAGATCTCGGGGTTTGGGTTGGTGGCAAGTTGAGAGTCAACAGAGTGTCCTGGCAGCCAGAAGGGCCAACCATGTCCTGTGGTGCATCAAGCACAGCATAGCTGGCTGGTTGAGGGAAGGGATTGTCCCACTCTACACTGCACTGGTGCGGCCCAAACTCGAGTGCTGTGTGCAGTTTTGGGCACCTTAGTATAAGGACATCAGACTATTGGAGTGTGTCCGGAGGAGGGCGACCAAGATGATGAAAGGCCTCAATGGCAAGGCTTACGAGGAGTGAGGAGCAAGGAGTGGCTGAGGTCACTTAGCTTGTTCAGCTGGGAGAGGAGAAGGCTGAGGGGTGACCTCATTACAGTCTACGCCTTCCTCAAGGGGGGCAGCTGATCTCCTCTCTGGTGACCAGTGATAGGACACAAGGAAATGGAATGAAGCTGCGTCAGGGGAAGTTCACACTGGGAGGGTGGTCGGTCACTGGGACAGGCTCCCCAGGACAGTAGTCACAGCACCAAGACTGTTAGAGTTCAAGGAGCGTCTGGATGATGCTCTTAGTCGAATGGTTTAGTTTTAGGTAGTCCTGCGAGGAGTAGGGGTTGGACTCGATGATCCTTATGGGTCCCTTCCAAGTTGAGATATTCTGTGATTCTAGTTTCCTTCTCTGGTCTGCTTGTTCTCACCAAAGTGGAGGCATAGAAAGAATGCCAAAATTCACTAGTTTATAGTAAGAACAGATGCTGTCAGGTGTTAAGTTATTCCAGCTACTGATGGTGGTGTAAACAGGCTTAAATAAGAGAGCTGGAATGTCTTCTAGCCACAGTTTCTAGAAATAGCATTATTATTTACATACGATCACATGGTTGGAGCTAGCACAGCAAACACTAAAAGCACAAACCTCTATTTATATAGCAGAATGTCTTGTTAGAAAAGAATCTTCCCTTGCTTTGTGCAGCTTAGCATGGAGCTTCTGATTCAGCACACGAATATATCAAATAAGGTCAAGTATGATACAATTTTGGTGTCAGGCTGAATTCGTGGTAGAGCTAATATTGTTACAGTCCTGTTGTGACTGACATAAACCTGTCACATTTTCAATAGGGTGATTCATGAAAGATACAGAAGAATCAATGGAGATAAAAATAGGTAATGCAATAACAGCATCCATCTCATCATAATTTTGCTAGTATTATACTGAGTAACATGATTAAAAGGGTCATGTTTAAATGTAATCTGGCAAAACTGCTTATAAAAATGAGAGTGAGAGAAAAGGAACCCAAACTGGTGAGCTTTGCAGGTAAGCCAAGGGGCAATGCATCAGTCTCCACAGGACAGGCAGCCCCCATCGCCAGCAATGAGCTCCCTGTAGGCAGGGGGGCAGCAGGCAGCCCCCACCATTTGTGAAACCTGCTCTTAGCTGGAGAACCGCAGGCAGTCTGGCACATTTCTACCTGATGAGAGCCAAAATGAAATAAAAAGACCCTGAATGCTATGCTACAAAGTTAATCTCCTTTGTTTTCACACCTGGGATGCTCCAGGGGTCTCTGTGTCCCCATGGCCTGTGATTCTGCCTGAATATTTTGAGGTCATCCTATCTGTCCTGTAGCTAGTAGGAATAATGCATTCCACATTTTCGGATGGATTAGCTCCTGCCATTCTTCATGACATACTTGATGGACTCTGGAGTGTGTTACTCACTGAAAGGAAAGACAGCTGTGGACATATAAAACACAGTATTACAACTTAGTTTATTTTAATGTTATTAATTTTAATTTTTTTCCCACATTATTGATCTCTAAATACAGGGGAATACTTTGGGTGAGGTCTGATATAATCTGAACGGCTCCCTGACTCCCAAAGAGCCACATGGATTTACATCATCTGAGGACCAGGGTCTGTTCAGTTTGTTTGCACTGTATCCTAAAAAATAAAACATTACTGCTAGATCCCTTTTGCTGGGTAATGATGCTGCATTTATTCTGAGACATAGTAGTGCTTATATTGCAAGTAAAAGAAAGAAGGAAAGAAAAAGAAAGAAAGAAAGAAAGAAAGAAAGAAAGAAAGAAGGAAAGAAAGAAGGAAAGAAAGAAGGAAAGAAAGAGAAAGAAAGAAAGAAAGAAAGAAAGAAAGAAAGAAAGAAAAAGAAAGAGAAAGAGAAAGAAAGAAAGAAAAGAAAGAAAGAAAAAGAAAGAAAGAAAAAGAAAGAAAGAAAAAGAAAGAAAGAAGGAAAGAAAGAGAAAGAAAGAAAGAAAAGGAAGGAAGGAGGGAAAGAGAGAAAGAAAGAAAGAATGAAAGAGAAAGAAAGAAAGGCCCAAGAAATAAGCTATTTACTGAGTAGCCAACCTAATGGAACCCAGACTTGTCTTCCGTTTCTCCCCATCCAACAGTTACTGTAACCTCAGCTGCCTTTCTTCCCTCTTAACCTCCTCCCTGCAGCAGCACCCGTGGTTCTCCTCTTTCTCCAAAGTCCTCTTGCCTGTCCCCAGACGGCAAGCAGCAAGAGGCAGTAGTGTTGTTTCCAAGAGACACACAGCCAGCAGACCAAACCTGCAGGTAACTTGAGGTTTTCCTTCAGTGAGGCCATTTACTACATTCCTCAAACTGGTTCTCATGAAATTTGTAGGAATTGCATGACTTTGAGACCTCTTTCATTTGTCAGACTTGGCTTGGTTTACTTACTGGTGCTAACAGGACTGAGATAGATGAGCAGAGAGCATGATTTTGCAAAGCTCGTTTCCATAGAAGATCTTGCTAAAAAAGGGACTTAAACTCTTTGGCTTAAGAAATCAGATGCATCTCTTACCCTCAAACTAGATTATATCTGAGATAGCCAGAATACAGGTTTCCCTGATTCTACTCTCTGTGGAGATGTATAATAGAAACCAAAGCGTTGCTGCTCTTGCCGTGAAGCCTGCGCTTCTGCAACAGATTGGATCTGGGGAGATCTGTGTTCCTCGTGGGGCAAGAGCAGATTAAGATGTTATGCTAGTTCCCTTCAAGCCACACAGCGTTATGTCAACACTATCCTTCCCCTCGAGCCTGGGAGACGGTGCAATCAGGACGTAGACAGACATCAAAGGGAAAAGCTTTGATAGCAATTTCTGGAATATCAGGCCCATCAGTGTAGCTCAGCTTTCTCTTCATTACAGGGAAACATTTTTCAAGAAATCAAGAAGCATAGGAAGTTCAGAAGTACACTGATGTTTGTTATTCAGAAAGTGTGATCTACATCCTTCACGCATCTCAAAATTTACGCTGCACTGTTATGTTGCGGATGATAAGTAAAGCACAAAATCAAAGAGAGGATTTTTAATCTTACTGTAAAAGCCCTTTACAATGCAGAATATTCACAGGTAGCTTCATAAACATCTATGTTTGAATTAGAAGGAAGAAAAAAAACCTCACAAAGACGGCAGAGAGCAATTGCGGGAGATGATGTCCCCTGCTACCTAAAGTGGTGGCAGAGGAGCTGGGACTTTTGTGTTGTTTTCTCAGTGACTCAGGCTGCTGCAATATGCAGAAAGGACGCGAGGACATCAGGAAAGCAGATGATACATTTTTACAGTGATACCTGCGTATGGTGATAGGAGCTTAGATGTGTGGACCACATATGGTAACAGACGGGCAGTCCTTCTGAAGGATGCTTCTGTACTGCTTGGCTGTGGTCTTTTGCTGACTTACTAAGGTAGGTTATAGCCCTCCAAATTCCTGCCTGTCACCATTTTTCAGTCTGTGCTCCTTTCCCTTGCCCTCACAGGCCTAAAAATGGGAGCTGGAGGCTGCTTCTGAAGCCTGCAGTCTTGCCTTATACAGGCGATCATTTTTATGAGATTCGGTGATTTGAGTTCTGCTACAATAGCTCTTTACTGCAGTCTTGCTATCTCCTGTCATCATGAGCTCAAGCACCGGTACACCAGGAGGATAAAGAAAAGGAAGTGGAATGAAAAAATCTCAGATAAGAGCGAATTGGCAGGTTGATGATAGTCTTAAGTATGTGGAACTGTGTTTATGCACGTTTTCTAGTTAAACTCAAGTACTTTCCAGCGTGCAACATGCTTAAGAGATTACGGAATGTGGGATTTATTGCAAAAACTGTCATGAAATTCTCAAATACACTTCTCTTATCCTGGCATACTGCATTGTGCCCCAAACTTGAAAGAATACTGCAGCATGAGCTCAGACATCTTGCAAGTCACATGAATGTGCTTATAAAACTACCAAGACAGTATAAGAATGCATTTGCAGCTAATGGGGAATAAGGAATTTACTAATTTTTCTTTTGGTAGGGATGCTTTTGTATTAAGTTAAAACTCCAAGATGTTCAGTATTTCTGCCAGGATAAGGAAAAAAAAATGACCAAAATGGAAGAAAGGGAGCAAGTTTCCTGGCTTTATAAGTCTTAAAAATTCAAATAACTGGCAGTGACAAAACAGCAACAACTCTGACTGCTACTGACAGTCTGTTACTTTTACAGTCACCTTCCAGGGCTTTATTGCTTATCACCAGATAGAACAGTTGGCCCCAATGGGAAAGACAGGTTGCTACAGATGACAGGATTTTTATAGCGGGCAATCATGATGGCATTAGTGTTTATCCACTGCAGTAAGTGTATAAATCACAGCAAATGGGCTTCCCCTTGGAGTTGGAATCTGTTGTGTTGTTTTTGCCCAGCCACGAGTATGTATCCACCAAATGGTGAAATTGCGCCACACTTTACGCCTAGTCTGGTCAGCAGTTAGAGATTACTGGCCACAGATCACAAACCCCGTGTTAGAATGCCACTCGGAGACACAGATGTTGAATTAAAGGTAGTTTGTGTATTTATTAGAGAGCTCTCCCTACTCTCTCTGAGCTAGAGGTATTTTGTAATCTGTCAGCGCAAATGAATGTAAGGTTTAAAGGGGTGCTATTGCTCCTTGAGGTCTTTGGTGGCAGAGTGCGGTAACATATTATGGACACGGGGCTGCATGCTGGCCCCAATTCACATATGAAACTCACTGTTGTCAGCAGCTTAGAAACAGAAGGTTAATTTTACCTAGTTAAATACTGATATGCAGTTTTAGCTCCACAGTCAGGATGTTTATTTTTATAGAACAGGCACTTCTCAGAAAATGTTACATAAATCAGAGGAATTACAATATAAGCATCGTCTGGAGCTTGTTCATTCCAGTTTTCAATGTCGGACACTATCCAGTGTTAGAATTTGAAGGGAAAGGAAGAAAATAGAAACCCTATAATGGGAGAATTATGGAAAGATATCCCTCAGGAAAGCTCTTTCCCAGCTTCTTACCCTCTAGTGTTTCACCTATTAGTAACATGCATGAATTCTGCATTTAGTCTTATCTGATGTAATCACAGCTGTTCTCATTCTCCCTGTAAGTGTCTCATCTTTTCTTGAATCCCACTGAACTCTCCGTTCTCAGTATCACCTTGTAGCAACACATTCCCCAAGTCAATTATTCTTTGTATGAAACAGCATTTTCTTTTATCTGTTTCAAATTTGGTGCGTGCCTATTTCACTGAGTATCTGCATGTATCCCATACAAATGAAAAGGATAAACCGGCGAGGATAATCTTCTGCCTGTATCCCTCTTGCTATTTGCTGTATCTGCATCACATTTTCTCTGCTCGGTTCCATCTGTTGGCCACTCCATCCCCAAAGGCAGAGCCTGAGCTGTGAGCTAGTCTTCATTCCCCTTAGTATTAACAGTCAAATCCAAATCTTAGCTGCAATTAAACAAGGTGCTGTTTTGTTGAGGGGAAAGGAAAGAAGCAGCTAAGAGAACGGAGGGCGATTACTTTTCCCTCTGGAGAGATCCTAATGGGAAATTTTGGTCCTGAGAGGAAAATTCCAAGGTTAAACAACAGCAGCAGAAATTTCACAGCTTGGAGCATGCATCTGTGCTTTCGCTTCTGCTCTCTCTCTTCCCTTTGTCAGAAAACGATGCCCTGAGAGGAGCAGCACCTTCTGATCTCCCAAAAAAGCCATCCCGTTTCCCTAGCTGCCCCGCAGAGGTGAGCTCTCTCCTGTAAAACCCCGCTGTGGCATTGTATTTTTTTGACACAGCACTGCGAGGTCACCCAAATGTGCTTTTTATAGCACTCCCCCCTCGTGCCTCTGGAGGACACTTTCTTGTACAGAGCAAAGCTTAACTTCTTTCCTGTAGAAAGCCTATGATGTTAGCCTCTAGAGATACAGCTATCGGCTCCTCTGTAGGCACCAATATAAAGGAAAGGGTGATTTTCCATATGTAAATTATAACATCAGGTATAGCATCAGGCGCTCCGTCCTACATAAAGTTAACTTTTCTCAATGTAGGCTGTTCCCCTCCGTAGGCAAAGTTTCCTTTGAAATCCACCTCCCCTCTCTTTTATTCAACAGCCTATTTTCTGGAGCTCTCTCTGGCCTATTCTGTAGGAGGTTTTTTGGTCACTTTATGGAAATGAAAAGTTAGAATCTCGCTGGCTATATTTGTCCACAGATAATGCTCTGATACGTATTTTATACAAGAGCGAGACAAGCACCCATATAAAAAACACACAGGGACATGCTTTCTGATCTTTTCTGGAAGGGATAGGATACTTCCCTGGGGCAAAGTTCAGATCTGGAAGTAAAACACACAGTGATCTAAATGGTCCTGTGAGATTTTAAATAGCCTACCGCACAAAGAATAAAAATGATGGTTTTCTTTAGGTTCAGCTGTTGTGTGTGTCCACAAGTCAGAGGCCAGCATGAGCAACCACAAAGGACCGAGTCCATTCTCTTATTCAAAAAGGTGAAAGCTATCTGTGAAATAGAGCGACCAAAGGGTGTACCTTTGGCATTTTACACTTGTCATCTAATTTTAGTACTACAAAAACCAGGGGCCTGCTTATTTGTGTCCAAATTACTGTCACCCTCTTCTGTTCCCATTTGTGCTGTGTATCTCATCCCTGTGAAATGGGCTTCTGCTTGCAGCACCAACTGTTTTCAGCTTTTTCTTTAGAACAGGTGTTATTCTTTGTTTTATTATAAACTGGGGAGCTACTCTGCTAGGCAATGTGTAGCCAAATACTTCTATTTTCAGTGTGGGATTTACAAAAGTGCTGTAATTTGTCTTGCTTGCACCAAATGTTCTTGATGGTAAAAACTCAGACTTCACTGGAGTAGGGTTAGGCCAATGTCAAGCACATCTAGATATTTCTGTCTGCTAGCTTTCTGTCCTTAGTACATCAATAGATGCAAAACAAGACTCCGTGCTGGTAAGCGAGTTTTTCCAGGTATGCGTTGCTACAAAGGAATAAAGATACTCGTAATCATCCATATCCAAATATAATGATGCATATCCAACTAGGTGCTTGGAAACATACCAGAAGTCTTTCCTGGTTGTCCTGCCCTAACACTGTATACAGCAATATTAATATTTATTAGTCCCACAGCTCTTACTTCCCATGCAGGAATTCTGGCTACTGGAGAATTTCTGAGAATTCATTTTTGATAAAGAAAGAAGAGCAATTCTTTAAATACATAAATCTAATGAGAGCCATGTCAGGAAGAGCTACTTGGATTTGGTTTGGGGTTTTTTTTGGGGAGGGGGGGTAATAACAGGAAGGAAGAACTCCTGAGATCATGAGAATAGTTTACATGCCTACTCCCAAAGGAGAGCCACCCCTGCAGTGATGGAGTATCTGTTTAAAATGCACTTTACAGTCACAACAAGCCTGCCAGTACTCCTTCTTTCTTTTCTTAAAAAGAAAAAGAAGAAGAAAAGAACTAGTCATAGTTAAGTGCCAGGAGCTGAGTAAGTGGTATTTCCCTTTTTTCCCTGGGGGTGAGAGTTACGCATTTCACCAAGGAGCAGCCCTGGGGAATACAAACACACTGGAGAAATTCACTATTGAATGTCCATTCACATAAACCAAGATTGCTTGAATTAAAATCACCTTCACTCTGCCTGCTTTTCACTTTCCCGAACATCTAGTTTTTCAGAACTCTGAGGATCGTGAAGTATACAATATTTACCTGTGTAAGTCCTCAGAGGTTTGTAAGGACATACTTGCTTGGGTGTGTACAGGCAGACACAGCCAGCTCGGTCCAAAGGAGGTATCGGTGAATCATTACAGAGCACAGCCCAGGCCGGCATGCTGTGTCAAGGGAGTGCTAGCGTGGCTCCACAGTTTCTACTCCAGTCCTTGCTTTTATTTGCCCACCTTGGGATGCCGATAGAGATGCTTAGTATCTGTGTAGACTTGCCCGAACAGGATGTCGGCTGCGCAAAGTGCTATACAAGCATTCACTTCCCAAAGAAGCAAATGTGAAATGTAATTTGAAATAGGAGTGAAATCCTGCAGCAGCAAGTTTATATCCACTTAATAGTCTAAACCGTGCAAATCGATAGTCGCTATCATTAAGTCGCCTTGACCCATGCTATCACAGAGTAATTTGTTACTGAGGGAACATTGTGAGGTTGCTTCATTTATACCTGTAGTAACTAGAAATAAACCTTTACTGCCTAGGTCAAACAGTTCATGTTGTATGGAAAAAACCCACATCCTTGTACTGTTTCCGTGATGAGTATCTTGTCCTCATAATCAGGTGAAGATAGTACAGGCCTGAGAGCGTTTACATTTTAGCACCCAGAGGCTACCCCCTTGTGTCCCTGCTGACTGCAGGGGGGTTGGACTAGATGACCTCTAGGGGTCCCTTCCAACCCAAAAGATTCTATGATTCTATGTCTTTAGGCATGTCTGGGCATGAGGCTCTCCCTGCATTAGCAGAAGGTGCTGTAGACCCATCCACCAAAACAGGCGGCAGCCCCTCTCGAGCGGCAGTGGGCATTCATGGTGGCTGAAGTCTGCCGTGCTCTCAAGAGATGCCCGCCAGTGGTAGGTTTGCTTCTGGAGCACATCTTCCCGTTTAGCTTCATCCAGATGCAAAGTAGCTTGTGTGCCCCAAGACTGCTCCAGGATGCAAGCAAAAATCTGGTAACTGGGAGCAATCAGGAGATGAACTTCAAAAAGACAATCTGAGCTTTGGCTGCACTAAAACGCTACAGGTACCTATGCCATAAGGAGCTTTCTGCTCAACACCTAACAGCAACAGCAGCGCCGTCACGACTGAACAGACTGTGTATACACACTGCGTGCCCTGTATCTTAAAAAGGATATGCTATAGGTTCGTGTGCTCCAAATTTTTGCTCTGTACTGGATCTGTCACTCACAGGCTTGTGTGCCAAACATTTTGTTTGGCAGCTGTCCTTCTTTGGTAATCCGACAAACCCTGGTTGTGCTAATAACAGGACAAAACCACTGTCAATTGTGACATTTCAAACTGCAGCTTTTAATGGAAGACGGGCAAATCTTTATAGGAGTGCAAACATCATCATCATCATCCTAGCAGTCGGTCCTGCTGAGGAGGATGTGTGACTGTAAATTGGGGACATTGACAAAAGTGACGGTAAGAGCAGTCAAAAGAAGTGTGAAAAATTGCACAGTGGCTGTGATAAAGTTAGATAAGGAAACTAGTAAGTGGAAAAGCAAATATACTGTCGGGAGAGTCATGTTGTACACAGTGAAAAAGTATAGCTGCCATAAAGCAGGGATGGGCTGGAGCCCCAGGAAAAGAATCCCCGGGGAACTGCGGGCTCATTTAGTAAATGGGATTTAAATTTAGTTCAGCTTTGTCTGTTATAATGGGAACCAGTACCAATAAACTGTAATTTCTTAGAGGTTTCTGTCCAGTCTGGGAGGAGGCAAATAAAGGGTGGAAGAGAAAGAAGACACATTTTTTATTTTTATTTTCGATTCCTTGAGTTAATTATAATACTATGTAGCAGAAGAATAGTCAGCCAGGGACCAAACTCTGAATCCAATATAGCTCTCCTTTCTTTAAAATAAATATGAGAGATTTATCATAGATAGGTCAAAAGAGGCAGAAATGTGTAACTTAGCTTCAGAACCAATCTGTTTCTTGCAGCAGTTACTTAATCATCAGACTCTAAATATAAGTTTTATCAGTAACAATGATATGTTTGGCTGTGGGCAGGGAACGTAAAGAAAAAAGAAGTTCCTGGGCAGAGTACACATCCCCAAGGATGACACCGAAAACACTGGACTGGCGCTCTGAGCTCGCTTGTTAAAGCGAGTGCAACATCAGACTGCCCCAGGCTGTGCGAAGTTGTCACACTCAGCCTCTCTGAACTGGGAAATTTCTTGGGAATTTGCAGATGAACAGGAGGGACGTGGGTGCCCAGCACGCCCTGTGGTTTGGCTGCTGTTCGGGGGTTAACCGTAGTAGGTCAGGGCAGTTGCAGTATATCAGTGCATCTATGCCACCATACAACTTCAAATTAATTTGTCCCCCAACCTGTTCCTACAGGGAGCATTTGGCAAAAGGGAAAATATGAACCAGCCTGTTTGCTTTCATTCATGCCACTGACCCAAGAGGCTTTCCATAGGTTTTCAAGTTAAGGGTATTATAATAAAACCCCTTCTTTGTCCTTTTTTGGACACTTTGTGCTTCCTTCCTAAAATCAGTTCAGAATCAGCCAGGAATTCCCACATGCTGAAAATCTAGTGAAATGTTAATACTGGGACAGTTTTTCCCCAGTTGATGCCATCTTAATTGCCCTAGGAAGCCTACTTTACGTGCCATTTGCTGCTCCCTAGCTGTTTGCTTCGGTTTAGCCATATAGAAGCTGAAGAAATTATCTAATTGGAAGTTTTATTCATGCCTAGAAGATGAAATCCCTATTTATGTGTTTCAATCCTGTGAGCTATAAAGCTCTTTTGGGCTTTTTTTTTTTTTTTCTTATCAGCCTTGCTTGTATTCCATTTTGTGGTGGCAAGCACAAAGGTTTTTATGAGGCGTCAGTCATTTAGGTTTGGGAAGATGTGCAGGAGTTGTTTTGTGTACAAACGAGACTGTCCTGGGGAAACTGTGAGATGAGAAACTTCAGACAGAAGCACACTACCAGTGCGAACACATTTCCCCCCCCCAAACCTGTCTAAATATAGAGCAAAAAAATAATAAGTAAATAAATGAATAAAAAAACCAAACAGGCAAATCAAATATTTTGTGAGTCTATAGAGAATATTCTTCTCATGAACCCTGCACTGGATGGCTTGGCACCATCTGGCCTGACATATTTTTAAGTACTGAAATGTCACATATTTTTAACATTTAGCGATTTTTCAAAGAGAAGATCTGTGGAGCAGAGAGAAGAACGAGCACACAAGAGCGTTGTGTGCGAATCAGGTAATTTGGTGACTCTGTTCCCTGTTCATGAGACTGGGGTAAGGAAGAAGTGGATCCCCAAACAAACTCTGCCCATCTCTCACTCTTAGCTGTCTATTTTTAAAAAGTTCCTCTAGGAGCTGTGAATGACCTCTAGGGTCCTCTGGGGGCTGACCTGCTGGAAAGCAGCTCTACTGAGAGGGACCTGGGAGTCCTGGTGGACGACAAGCTCACCATGAGCCAACAGTGTGCACTTGTTGCCAAGAAGGCCAATGGTATCCTGGGGTGCATTAAGAGGAGTGTGGCCAGCAGGTCGAGGGAG
>BOSO01005779.1:0-24497 GCA_018403395.1 Gorsachius goisagi
CAGCCTGAAGAAGAGAAGACCAAGAGGGGACCTCATCAATACATACAAATATCTTAGGGATGGAAGTCACGAGGACGGAGCCAGACTCTTCGCAGTGGTGTCCAGCGACAGGACAAGGGGCAATGGGTACAAACTGAGACATAAGAGGTTTCAGTTGAATATGAGGAAAAACTTCTTTACTGTGAGGGTGACAAAGCACTGGAACAGGCTGCCCAGGGGGGTTGTGGAGTCTCCTTCTCTGGAGATATTCAAAGTCCGTCTGGATGAAGTCCTGTGTAACATGCTTTAGGGAGCCTGCTTTAGCAGGGGGGTTGGTCTAGATGATCTCCTGAGGTCTCCTCCAACCCTTGTGATTCTGTGATTTGTGGTGTTTCTTCTGGTGGCTGATTGATAAGAGATTAAAACAAGATCTCCTTTTCATTGTGGCTTGTCATAAAGGGAATTGAGGTTTCAACAGGTTTCTCATGTTTTGTTTGTTTCTTTCAGGCAAAAATTATGTGTTCTTCCATATGCAAATGCATTGGCTGTAAAAATTTTGAAGAAAGCCCAGAGCGAAAGACATTGATGCATTTAGCAGATGCTGCAGAAGTTAGAGTCCAGCAGCAGACAGCTGCGAAGACCAAGTTATCTTCCCAAATCTCAGATCTGCTGACAAGGCCAACACCAGCACTCAGCAGTGGTGGTGGGAAGTAAGTTAATGCAGCACCCTGTTTCAGTTGCTTCTAACATGTTTTTTCTGATGTATCTGACAGGTATGTCCCTGTCATCTTTGAATGTTTTCTGTAGAAGCAGGAGCACTCAGGTAAATGGAGGGGTTTGTTCATGCAACCATGTTTTCTGTGGAACCTAGGGTGTATGCCAAGCTTAGCTGTATTCAGGCATGTAACTAAGCGTTGTTTTCTCATGGTTGCCCATGTGCTCACAGAAAGCATGAAGTACAAGTGTCCCTTTTACTGAGGGGGTGTAATCCTGCCCTTATAGTAAAAGCTGGAGAATTGTTCTATGTACCTGGGCATTTCAAAGTCTATTTCAAAATGTACATCAGTGGAGGGAGGCACCAAAGTACAGTGGCCCACCAGTTCATTTGACTGCAGCTGTGGCTTACTCGCTCCCTGTTGGTTGTCTAAAGGCTCTTTGAAACAATGGGACATGTGAAATCTCATTGGTCCTTGTACTAAAAAGTTGCCCAGCTCTGGAGTTAGGTGCATAGTGCATTTTGCTGAAAGTGAATGGATCTTTCTCTGTTTCAGGCTGCCCTTTACATTTGTAACCAAGGAGGTAGCTGATGCAACCTGTGAATGCCTTCTTGCACAGGCAGAGCAAGCGGAAAAGATGGGCAAGTCAAAAGCTGCAGCAGAGCGCATGATCCTGGAGGAGTTTGGACGCTGTTTGATGAGAGTTATTAACTCTGCAGGGAAGTCCAAAAGTGACCCTTGCGCCATGAACTGCTGACTTGTGCACGTGAGCCACAATGAAGCGGACTAACAGAACACTTAAGGCACAGGGACACTTTGGCATAGAGGTTTTAATAATATTTGTTAATTTGGTGCTTGTTGTAAATTGACCTGCATAAGATTGAAACAAGAAAATCTTTTATAACAAGATGTAGAGCCTTTTAAATCTTAGCTAAATCCTCTTCTACTTAAGACAATGCCTAAAAGGGCAATTCTTCTTCCTGATGTACAGCTTTTACCTTGGGTTTCTTAAAAATTAGATGTGTTCTCCTCTTTCCCCCAGAATAATTGCCTGAAGGGCATATATAAATTATTATAATATACATTATTTACAGTGTATGGAGTTGTATCACTTTGTGCATACAGGAAAACACAGGTGATGTCAACAGCCAGGTGATGCTTTTGGCAACAAGCCCATAATAAGGAGGTATCCGTGTATCCAAGATAGTGCTGAAAGGACGTGTGTAAAAATGAGCATCTAAATGGAAGGTAGTACTTGTATTTAGGACCTGACACAGCATGTTCGTTTAGTGCACGGAGCACTGTGAAATACACAGGCAATAATACAGAGGGGCTGCTTGCAGATTTAGCATTGGGCAAGCGGTGGAGAATCTTGCTGGAGCAGGGCCCAAGGAGTTCAAAGGTGAAGGGAATTAATGGGAATTTTTTGATAAGGATGTGGCTGAGAGCTCAGATGTTTCTTAAGCTGGAACTTAAAGGCTAAGACAGTGGCCTGTTCTCAGAAGAGTGAGCAGCCATATCACAATGCCAGACTGTATGCCCAGTGTACAGTGTTACCTAAGTGTGCAGCGGGTGCATGCTGTTGCTTAGGTGAAGCTTGGTTTTTCAGAGGTCTGCAGTAGCCTAATTCCTCACTGGAAATAGAGAGCCCTATCTGCAGAGCTGCAGTCTGTTGTGGTTTTTAGGATGGAGCTGTAACCCTGGAAAAGTGTTTAAGTCTGAGAAGCTGAGGTCCCAGGAAATGGTGGAACCACAGTTGTCTTAATGAGGACTCAAGACAATCTGCATTCAAATCGACTTGCAAACGCGGGTAGGGATCATGTTCAGTCTGGTTGTGTGTCTTCAGGATGATGCTGCTTTGTATGTTGGCAGTTTACTTGGCACAAGGTTTTTTTTTTTAGCAGCGTTTAGAATGATTGTGAGAGCCGTGATCAGAGAGGATGCTAGCACAGAATCAGGATTGCTACCAAAACAGACACAGGGGCAAAGCGGGGGCACGGGGGGAATCAACTGTAGCTGTGTATAGACTAGGGCAGGGAATTTTTTCATTATTTGTTACAGGCAATCTCAGATCACATTTTTGATAGTGGAACACATTTGCAAAATTAACCTGGTAGGTTACTTACCTACCATGAATGTCAATACCCATGTTTAATCACAAGCATTTCTATTAGCTGTCTCACTGCAGCCTGAACTAGCTATGTTTTTCCAAAAGGGATTTTGTATTCCTTATGTAAAACTGTAAATACAGAGAAATGCAGCAAAGCTATTGCTCCAGGTTTTCTAGCAGGGCCAGGCTGGGGAAAGGTAGGGGGTTAGGCAAACCAGCAGCAGAGCTAAGTGCCTACGTGTGTGATGGCAATAGGATGGGAGGATGATTTCACTCCTGTCTTCACCCTGCAGTCCTGTGCACTGAGCAGAAGGCCCTTTCTCCTTGACCCTTCTCTGGTGCCTCCTTGAAATGCCTCAGGGGCATGAAGGGCCTCGGAGGTGGCCAGCAGTGGGCCCCCTGAGTGGCAATTGCAGACAAGGTTTGACCTGTCAGTCACTGTCTGAAGGGCCCTGACTGTGATTAACATCTCCCTGAGCATAAATAGCAGGTATATTTGTGCAAATCTCTGAAAAGGGAATCCACCTGTCATGTAAGTAAATGCAATTTTTTTTTCATAATTAGGGCTTGAATTTACTAAAAAAATTAGTGCAGTAACTTTACATGTAGATAGTGCAGATACTCAGTTTACTTTTAGTGACCTAATATAGTATGCCAGTAAGATTTGTATAAATGTAAATTAGTGTAAGTGAATAAAGTAATACCTACTTACGTTATTTTTCAAACAGATTGCAATATGCCTTCTTTTGTTTAGACTTCACATACGTTAATTTTGTATATATTCTGTGTCTTACTCTAAACTGCACCTTTTGTGATGTGTATTTATATACAGTGTGCAAAAACACTTGTGGAATTTAGATTACAGTTGTAATTATGTATGATGGCATTGCTTGAGAATATTTTGCTTGTAAAGACTTTGAAGGTGCAATCAAATGCTCTTAGTTCTTCTATTTTGTTTTGAACAAGCTGTCTCAAATATTAAGCTTGGAGTCCTCTCTCCCCTCTCCCTGGTGTAGAATGTGTGAATTGTTTTTTGTACTTCCTTAGCCATTTGCATCAAACTGCTAGACAAGATTTACAGTCAAGTTCATCCAGTTACATAAAAATAATTGGGAATGGGGCAAGGGTTCATTGTCTAGTTCTGTTTGCATCTGAAAGCAGGAAAATTAAATTTATATTTACTAGACCTATTCAAAGAATACACTTTTCTATATTGTACAAATAAAAGTCAGATAAATCACAAAGAAAAATAAACATTTATACTATTCTGTAAATATGATTTCCTTTTGCACTCCTTTCCTTCAGCACTGGTAAATACACACAGAAGATTTTCACTGAAATATCAAAATAAATCTGTTAACAGTAGGCCCCCTTCTGATGCAATTACTGGCTTGGATTTTCAGTATGAGATCAAATCCTACCAGAGATAACCCCTTGGTTACTGGCATACTGTCATGCATGGCAATTCATGGCACACTGTGGCATGGTTCATAAAGAGCCAAAATGTGTCAACCAAGCCAGCACCAGATAGTTGAGCCCACGTGATAATTTCTCAATTTCTTTTAAACTCTTTAATGAGAATGTGTGCTTTTTTTTTTTTTTTGTTTTCCCCACGTGCACTGGCTGGACAAGAGGTTTAGGCTCAGACTGAACAGGAAAACATACAAGGCCATTCTACAGTGCCCTTGAAGACAGCAGGGTGCTACACAGGTTTTTGAGGACCCCAGGCAAAACTTTGAGGCAAAGCTTTGTCGAGAGCTTTAGACTGCTTGTTAGCAGGATGCAATGCACTGTTTCCTTGTGGTGTCCACCTCAGTTCACTGATCAGCAACTGCACAAACCCCCATGAGATA
The DNA here is from genome assembly GCA_018403395.1 of Gorsachius goisagi. Classification (NCBI taxonomy): domain Eukaryota; kingdom Metazoa; phylum Chordata; class Aves; order Pelecaniformes; family Ardeidae; genus Gorsachius; species Gorsachius goisagi. The sequence continues at coordinate 4,659 of BOSO01005779.1, forward strand.
TTCAGAGATGGTTGTGAACATGCCTGCCACATCCACACTTCACGTGGATCTTCATGCAAGAGCTTCCCCTTTGGTAGGAGGCACAGTATGAATTGAGTAAGATGAGCTCCCTCGGATGAAAACAGGAAGTGGCAGCAGGCTTATGTCCAACTGAAAAAGATGCACAGCAAGGAAGTGCCTGTTCCCTACATCTCAGCTTTTATGGGGGCTGGAAGTTTAGGCAATGCAAGTGTTACAGCACTACATGAATGCAACCAATCTACCACTGCGGTTTCAACAGCATTTTGCCGTTTGTCCTAAAAATCATGTATATATGGCAGGGAAATAGTTTCCTGAAGAGTCTCTCGTAGCTGGAATAGCTCCATGGCAGTGAATGCTCCAACATGGCTTTTTGCATAGGTAATTGGACTGGCACAAAAAAAAAGTCTAGAGGGTTTTGGTTTGCTACTCCCAGTAGAGAACACATGAAGTTCTGTGGTCCTGCTGCTCTTGAAGCAGAGCTTGAGGAATGGAGTGCATCAGCTCTGCTCCCACCATGAGTCAGCAGGACTAAGGGGAGGAAGAAGAACCCAAACCGACCAGGGACGGTTTTGTCAAGTCACTGGTAGGCAGAATGGCACCCTGAACACTTCCTGCCCTGGGACATGGTAGATGACTGTTTTTTATCCCATCTCCAACATGCAGCTCAAAAAGTAACTGAACAGCCAGAGTTTTGTGGGAAAGTTTGCCTTCCATCTCTCTGGATGCAACTGCTGTTCAGCATGGCAAAGGGAAGACATTTAGCAGCAGTTAGGCTAAGCTTTGTCATTCCAGGTAAAGCACTTCATACCAAGGCAGCTTCCTTGCTATGGAAATGAACTGACTGAAGAAGCCTGTCCTACTTGGTGGCATCAAATCTGTGATTTAAGTAATCAGTGGAAACCACATCTGAAAAGCAGACTGCCTTGTGCCCTGGGCTGTAGGACACACACCAGCTCTGGGAGGATGGGGGCCACATCTGGTACAGCTCAGTGGGTGACCCAACGGGGCCATGCAATGGGACCTGAAACACTTCCCTGCCACAGCACACCCGTATACTGGTGACTGCGGCTCCAGCCCAGAGAGGAGGGTGTTTGTGCCCCTGGGTGCTGCTGAGTCCAACAGCCTGGTCACAGCCTCAGTGCTGCCATCTCACGTTTGTGAACAACAGCCTCTGCTCAGCATCCACTACCTTGCTTGTGAAACATGGGGCTTTAGGGGTGCAGTTTGATATTGTAGGCCCCCCTCCAGGGGACTGAGACTTAAAATAGCTTGTTTAGCTGTTTGATGAGACATGTAGGAGTGGAGATTAGAACTTGTGTACAACTTGAATGCCATTTTCTTTTCATGGCTTTATTTTCCTGCAAGCTTACTTGCCTCAACTTTTTTAAAGCAGATCTGCATTGGCAAAATTGCCAGCATACATGATCCCCCCACAACTACGAGGAAGATACATCAATTTTCTGCTTGCAAGAGCACTCACAGCACTAAGCCACCTAGCATCTCCAGAGGACACTCTACAGTGTCCCCTACCACCTTCCCGGGATCAGATGAACTTCCAAACTGATCAGATGGCTTGCAGTGGCCCAACAAATCACTATCACACCAGTTTTGCCAGCCAAATCACAGGAAGACACCACATAATTTCCTTGCATGTGTTGCCTAGATCTGGCCATCACTGAGCCTCAGTAGGGGACAGCAATCCTTGGAACAGCAATGAGTACTTATGACCCTGCATGAGTTTGGCTTGACCGACAGCTACCCAGTGGTGATGGAAACAAATGTTTTCCCTTCAGTCTGTGCCTTCCTTCCACCATGGTATTTCAAGGTCAGGTGTTTGGCATGGTTTGTTCTGATGTTTAAGTAACATCGTGTTATTTCCTTTACTAAGATTGTGTAGTGATTGTTCACACACAACTCCCCATCAAGTAAATGGTTTGTGAGGGTGGGGAAGAGGGGACTTTCTCCCAGAAGCTCCTGGAAGACTTTCTGTTCTAGAGACAAATGCCATAGCTTGCTGGTTTTGTTGCCATCTCCTACTTTGCCATATCGGTTTAGGACTTGTTCCGAAATGCTTGTTATGTGGTACACACTTGCTGAGGGCAGACTCACACCACCTAACTTTTTTATGTAGAGCACTGACCCGCATCTTACCCTGCTCTCATCTGACTCAAAGAGAGAAGCAAGACAAGCCTCGCATTGCAAGTCAGAGGCTAATTGCTCAGCAACGAAGCCCGCGGTGCAAGTGACGCTCTGCACATGCAGGGATAGGTCTGTCAGCGCGTTACTCAGTGCAGAGCCATGCAAAAGAAGGCCTGCACAATAGGGGTGCTCTGTTGCCAGCATTCTGCCACAAGCTGGGTTATACTGAGCACGAACACTGCCGAGGGTCAGATCTCTCCTACGAGACAGGGATACGTCCAAGGAGCTCATACTGCCTGAGCCACTGCTGTGCCGTGAGCCTGGTGCCAGGCTGCAGCTGGCCAGCAGTTTGTGATAAGCAGCCTGGAACACAGTGCAGGTGGGGCTCCCGCTGCTGCCACAGGCTTGCTGGAGGGCCCCGAGAAACAGCTCCAGCGGGTCAAGGCTGAAGGCATCGGTCAGGAGGTGGTGGGAAGGAGTGCCTTCTGGACACACATAGTTGGCATAAAGCCACTTCAGGCTTTCAGCATTGAGCAAGAAACTCAGAAACCCTAGTTTGCGTTTGCTCTTAATAATGTACCTCCCCATAGAGTCTGTTAAGGTGACGAAGCAGCTCTTTGCCTCATTAAAGAGGTGGCTTATTTTGGTGTAGTTTCCAGCTAGCAAGGGCACCTCCATTCCTCTTCTGTAGGGACCTCTGCCATGAAATATGTCACACAGACTGCTCATCAAACGCACAAACTTGACAGTACCGCTGCAGTTCTGGAATGAGGCCAGGCCGAGCTCCTTGAGGTGTTCCAGCGCGTCAGCAACACCCTCACCGAACAACAGGGTAGCAAGGTTAACCTTCAGGTGGTAACTCTCCTCACTCCCAGGTCTGCCTGACTTGGGACTGCATGGCTCTAATACCCTCTGCTCCTGCAAAGCTGCCAGGTCCACCACATGCTGCCACCACACGGTGTCACTGAGACACTCTATCTTCTGGAACCACTGCAGAGCATTCCTTATCAGCTGGAGGGCATGGCAAATGTCAAAGAAGTATGTGATGCTGTGACCAGAGCCGGGTGGATGCTGGAAAGTGCACTGAATCCTTTCAGGATCTGTTCTGATCCCCAGAGCTCTGGCAGTCTCAGTACCGCGAGCGGTGGCGCCTGACGTCACAGACAGCACTGTGATGCCAATGTTGTTCAGCTTGTTGATGGTCTGACGAAGCAGCTGAGCAAGTAAGTGGCCAGTCGTGCTGTTCACAAAGAAGTAGCCAAGTGGAGCTGTCCAGGGACTTGAGATGCCAACTGCCATGAGGATTATCGCTTCTGAGGCCAGTGGAGCTTCGTCAGCATCAAGGACGCCTGCTCCCAAGTCAACAAAGCCTGTAAGGCGTTGGGTCTGCAGGTCCCACTCCCGCTGCTTCTGCAGGGACATGTCTTGAACCATCAGGGCACAGTAGCGGTAGGCCTGTTCCCCTCCTTCCACCTTTTCCTGAAGGCGGAGAAAAATGTTGTTGCTGAAGCCTGCAGCAGCGTCATTATTAGAGAGCCAACTGGAAAAAAAGGGAGGATGGGATTAGGAGATGTGATTCTGAGAAAGCTGAAGAAACAGTCAGCACCTTTTACGACTTAGGACATGGTCAGCCGTGTCTGGAGCTGTAGAGCAGGCTAACAGTATAAAGCAAGCAGCCCTGCCTTTCTTAATGCATAGAGTCTGAGTTGCTTTTCTTGCACCCTAGTGATGGGGAGCCAAACAAATGTACTGACCATAGAGGGAAGTAACAAAGCAGCTTCCTACCTCTCCAATGTACAGGAGATCAGGACAAAAGGAGAAAAAATTAAACCAAACACAGAAGTACAACTCAGGCTATGCAGAGGGCCAGCACCACCAGGCTGCTCTCCTTCCCAACTGGCTTTCTCCATACTATAATCCAGTTTGGAAGATGTGAAAGCCTTGGCACCCCATGTGGAATGCTACTCTCCTCAATACACTCTCTGGCACCCTTTCGAGCAGGTTCTTTGGAGGAAGCTGTGTGAAACGTCCACAGGCTGGCAGGGACAATGTGTGCATCTGTTGGGCATCCTCCAACAGCACTACAGGAGTTTGAGACTCACAACCTGTAGGGGGAGAGTTTCTTCAGCTTTTGTTCTGTGTGCTGTTACAACTTCACTCCTTGTTAACAGGTCTGATGGCACTTCAGGTGCTACTTAACTACTTTCAATGGGTTCTGCAACTGAGTTACACAATAAAGAAATATCTCCCTTCTATAACTTTGAAACAGACACTTGTCAAGATTCACTAACTTCTCACCTTGGGGCAAGGTGAGAAAAACCAAAGCTCTAGTCTAACTGCTTTATCCAGTCCTTTACTTTCTCATGCTCCCTTCTTTACTTCTCCCTTTTCCAGAAGACTGTCCCTAAGTTAAGTTTTCCATGTCTAGTCTTATGGGGTTTGATTCCCTTTACTGACACTTATTTCTGCATACCTCTCCTCACTCGGTTTTGGCTGTTGGTGCAGTACTGCAAGTGCTCCCTTATACTGCCTCCTGCTGCTGCTTTCTAGGTGACCTTACTTGTATTTGTCCGTCCTTCCACTATTTGGCTCATCCCTCCCCCCTCACAAGTCTACACCGCACATCACGGGGCAAGAGCATGTGCTGACCTGGTAAAGCACCTCTGCTATTTTGTATTCCTCCTTCCTCCCCAGCGAAGTAAACCACATATAGACCCTACAGCAGCTGAGGCTCTGAGATGTAGCTTTTTTTCACACCCATACTCATCTGGGAATACTTAACAAACTCCACACTTACTCTAAAATAGTTACTGTGAGGAATGTGTTATTCCCATGCTGTGACGCACGTGCATGAACACAGACCAGTTCTCTGGGATAAGGGGTATCAATATTTCTTGACATTTGCTTCCCACTCCGCTTCTGTTACCAAACAAAGCAGGGAAAAACTACTACCACTGAATGTTTTCAGATCTGTTACACCTATTTCTACATGAGTACCTGGAATTCAGAATGAATGAACAAATAAAAACTTGCTTTGTCAGACTGTAAGGATGAGGGAGAGGAAAAATCCTCCGCAGATAATCATAGGCTTTAATATGGTAGAGGTGGAGAACACAAGCAAATTGCCTCATTTCTGGTGAGTATTCTGACATCTGACTCCAGCTGTGCAACTCACAAGGCAAATCTGCTTAAAAAAAAAAAAAAAAAAAAGAGGTCAGCTTTAGTGAAGCAAATAAATAGCTGGTAACTTAACTGAGTGATGGATAATACAAACACATTGCAGAATACAAGGCAACAGGGTGGCCTCTGGGACCACTCAGTCCTGAAGTCTGGCGTGAAGCGTAGAGCTCAGCAATACTATCATGCTTCCCCTCTTCCCAGGGACAGGCAGCAGCCAGGGAGTGTGTGCCCTACCACACTGTCTGAGGCCAAGTCCCCAACACGTCTTTCCCCTCTTTTCATATCTAATCTCATTCCACAGTTTCAAGTAAAGACTGTCTTACATGTGGGTGCTGCTTAAAAATTGACATAACAGGAGAGAAGTCGTTAACTTACTGTTGACTCTACAATTTGAAATGGCTTCTTCAAGTTATATTATTAATGTTAACAAAGCTCGCTTCTGGACAGCACAAAACCCGAGGTTTTCCTAGTTAAATATACTCTATTCCCAAGACATCCATCAGCTGAATGGTGGCACAGTTTGACTTAACAGCCTTGGTTACAGGTCTGACCTGAGCACTATAGTCATTCAATTTTTCAGGGAGATTTTAGTTCTTTGCAGGATTCGTTGTTGCACTCCAGACCTACAAATTGCAAAGCCTTTGCGCTACAGCATTGGACCTAGGAGTCTAACAGTCGGGGATTACCGATACCATTAACAAATAAAACTGGGACGAGGGAGCACAGACTGAAGCACTCTGGCTCAGCAAACGCCCCCAGCAGTACCTGAAAACTGAGCCTGCAGCAAACTCATGGTTTCTTCAGAAAGCTGCTGCTTCTCCACCAGCTTCCGGAGGATGTTCGCCACCGTTCTGGGCTGGTGCGCAGGAGAGCATCTGCCGGCTGCAGGGGGCGGCAGCTGCTGCTGCTGCTGAGGGGCGTCCAGCGGTGGCCGCGCCTCCCCGCCCGCTGCCCGCTGCGCCTTCAGGCTGTAGTTGTGGTCCCCGGCGGTGACCCCGGCAGGGGGGCTGGGGAGAGGCTGCTTCAGAGCTCGGACGGGGGACCCGCTCCTCCGGCCGGTGCCCATGGGCTGCTAGCGGGGAGGGAAGAGGGGAAGTCACCACGCACCGACGCGACGCGGCGCGGCTCGGGGGGGAAAGGGGAGCGCGGCCGTTATCCGCACGCACCGGGTGGGGGAAGCGGGAGGGCACAGCCCCCCGCCGCAGCTTCCGCCGCAGCCCGTAGCGCTCGAAGTCGGCCTCGGCGAAGTGCCGCGAGCAGAGGATGGCCCCAGGGCCGGGCCGCCAGGCCTGGCGGCTCCGCGGATCCACGCGGTTCACGGCGCGGATCCACTCGCGGCGCTGCGCGGCGTCCACCGGGAACCTGCAGTAGACGGAGAGAGGGAGTCGAGGGCGGGCGGGGGCTGCCCGCCTCGCCCGGGCGGGGCCCGGGACGCCGGCCGCGGGAGACGGCGCACTCACTGGTGGAAGGAGATGCCGCGCTCCCGGCTCCGCCCGTTGTCGCGGGCGGTACAGCCCAGCGCCGAGCAGCTCCGCGTCATGGCTACCCCGCAGCCAGCGCCGCGGCCCGCCGCCGCTCCCCGCCCGCGCACGGGACGCGCCCGCCTATTGGCTGCCACGGCCCGCCCTCCCAGCTCTCTCCTTCCCATTGGCTCGCGAGCCGCGACCCCCGAGCCTGCCCGTCGGAAGTTGCTTCTCCATTGGGCGCGGATGCCGTTGCTGGTCTTGTAGCAGTGCCGCAGTTCCGCCTCGATGTGACGCAGGCCGAGAAGCGGAGGGTGGGAACGGGAAGAGACCCAAGCGAACCGGTAGTGGCGGTTGAAGAAGCAGCCAATGACAAATGGCGATCCTCGCAGCCAATGGTAGCAGCGCTCCCGGTCCCTATATATAGCGGCGCTGACAGTAGGAGATCTTTTTCCCGCCGTGCGCTGCCGGTGGGGCAGTGTGGCGTTATCTAGCTGGGGGATGCCTGACGGTGGGGACGCTCTCCGCGGGCGCACAGCCTCGTAGAGGCGAGAGCCGCAGCCGCGCCATGGGGCCGGGCCAGCGCTTGCCCTGGGTACAGCATCTGCCTGCTGAAGAGCCGCGGAATACGGCGGCGGGAAGCGGCAGCGGAGCTGTGCTCCGGATGCCGTGAGAGGTGCGTCAGGGGCCGCGTCCGGAAGCGCCCCCGAGCCGCTCCTCCTGCCCCGGGCTGTGAAAGCGAGCGGGTCGCCGGGTGCGGCGGCTGGGACGCGAAGTCACGCGTGTTGTTGCTTCCCTCGTCCCGAGAGGCGGAGGAGGCCCCCCCCTCCCCCCCTCCGCCGGCCTCGTGGTGCTGGCCCCTGTCCGATGATGAACCTCACTGCTGTTCACATCATGACAGCGCCGTGATTACTGCCGTTGAGCTGAGGAGGACAGGCGGCACCGGAAGGCCCCGCGTTGCAGCCGCTTCCCCGCGTTCCTCTAAACGCCAGCGGGGTAGCCGCCCCTAACGCCTGTGTCTTTCTTCCCCAGGGCCGATCGCTGCTCCTGCCCCGAGAAACCCGGAGGAGACCCCGAAGAAGGAGGTGGCTTCACACACTCCTTACCCACCCCCCCGCCACTCGCATCCCGCGTAGCGAAAGGTGGAGCCCCGCTAGCCGCCGCCCGGAAGGCGCGGGGCGCGCCCGGAAACTGGCGGTGGGCGAGAGGCGGTGCCGCGGCTGCCACGTTGGAGCGGGCCGGGGACGGGTGAGCGCCGGGGACGCGGAGGTGAGGAGGTGAAATCCTCGGTTTTCCCCCTTTTTTTAACTTAAGTTCCTGTCGGAAACGGGGCGTAGGTGCCGGTCGACGAGGCGCCCGTCGGCCCTGCACGCTGTTTCCGAGGCGGGGGAAGCCCCAGGGTGTTGAAATAAGACCCGAAAGTGAGACGGTGGAGGCTTTTAAACCGGTTTTCGTCCTCTTATCCGGCTGGCTGCTGAGGATGTTTGGCGGGGAGGGTTTTCTCGAAGCGTGGGTTTGTTTTGGTGGGTTAAGGCGGAAAGCTGCCGTAGGGTGCCCCATGTGTGCTTTGCTGCTGCTGGAAGGTTTTTCTTCCGAGCAGTTGAAGCTTTGCTCACGTTTTCCTATGTTATGGTCTGTTCAGCAGCCACCAGTTTCCTCTTTGTGTCGGTGTGATGCTGCCAATGGTGAATTATTCTTCCCCTTCACCCTGGGTGCACCTTGGAGAGGATGGCTTAGGTGTCTGTGGGGTATGCTTAGGAAAACAATCGCTGTTTCTGCCAAGTCCTAATGCAGCTGCTGAATCCCTGGCAGCACGGTCTTCCTCATGCTCTGTTTAAGTGTTACCTTTCTTGGTTTTATTTTTAGTAAAATGAAGCTGAAGGAAATTGATCGTACTGCCATGCAGGCATGGAGCCCTGCCCAGCAGCACCCCATTTACCTGGCCACAGGTGAGTTTCTGGGAAGCATATGCTAGCAGACCTCAGGCCACATGAGGTGGCTGTCATGAAGTGGTTGTAATTGAAACCTGTAGGAGTTATTTAATGTCCTGAAGGCTGGAAAGGGGTATATGGCATGGTGCCTTCAGTGGAGTTCTCTAGTGGTGCCATGCATGAAAACATGCTTTGCATTCTGCAAGTGACAGCAAGCATCCTCTTCTTTCTGCCAGGGTAAGGTGACAGCAATCCTAACCTCTAGTTTACTGTCCCTTGCTGCTTATTTGTAACTTAGATTATTTTCTGTGCATCATTAGGGGGAGAGAGAGGCACTTGCCCAAAGCTTTTCCTGTTCACCATATTGGTTAAGAAACCCCCAAAGGGGGAACCATGGGGAGGAGAGTTCTGTAGAACTACAGCTAAACAACAGAAACATGACCCCATCTCAGGGTCCTTTTTGCAAGGACAATGTTTTTATGCCCCTCCTTGTGCTGCTTTTGCAGTTGTTCTTTTGTGTATCATGGCTTTCTAACTGCCAAGTGTGCTTCTTTGCAGGTACATCAGCTCAGCAGCTGGATGCAACCTTCAGTACAAGTGCTTCTCTAGAAATATTTGAGTTGGACTTATCAGACCCTTCGCTGGATATGAAGTCCTGCGCCACATTCTCTTCCTCTCACAGGTAAACAGTGGGGTTGTAAGGGAAAAGTAATGGCTGTGGAACTGTTATACATGGTGTTTGTGGAAAGGCCACTTCATGAGGTTTATGTGAAGTTGGTAAGGAGAGGAGCAGAAGTTCAGCACTGAAGGATGAGGCGCGTGAGTGCCATTGATGTTGTGGGACAGTGAGGTGTCATTGTGAAGGCACTGAGCTTGGACTCCAAGGATTTGCAAGCAGCTCATGCTCTGACATAAACCTAAAAAATCTGACATAGGTTTGAATATGTATGCAGAGTTTATTTTGGGGAGCCTCTGGGATTTTCCAGAGAACAGAAGGAAATGTGAAATTATGAAAATGCAGTGGCAACTTCTCACATTGGCCCATCCTGTTTGCATTTAGGTGTTTCAGGGAGACTCCTATAACATAACTAAACTGAGTCACGTGGTGTGTGTAGTATTGTACCTCACCCTGCAGCTGGGAAACCAAGTTCCCGACTGTACAACTCCATTTAGTTCTTAGTTCCTTAACCATGCACTTGTCCAAAGAAACACTGGTAGCATCAGAGTGTCCAATTTCCATCTCAGCAGTGCTTGTAGTGGCTCTCTGGTGGTTGGTCCAGTGGCTGCCGCTCATTGTGGGTGAGCTGAAACAACATAGGTGGAAGTGCAGGATGTTTCTGTGGGTAGAGAAGGAGGTGAAAATTTTCATTGCCATTGGATTGGATCCATGACTTTTATACCAGCTACAGTGTCAGCATAACCACTTTTTCCCCTGGTGACCTGAAAAGACATGATGGGAGGTGCAGGCTATTACAGCATTTTGCCGGTATGGTCAAATGAGAATTTGACGCTTCTAGAGAAGCAATTGCCATCTCCCACACCTCTGACATGAGTAAAAATTAATTGGACTTGAGTCTTCATTATCTGTTCTAAAGCTGTAGCTTCAAGACTAAGGACCTACAACTGTTTCCTAAAGTTCTTGACCAAATGCAGTTTGCTGGGTTCCTAGCGGTTAAGTGTTGCCTATAAACAACTGGAGAGAAGGGTTGAAATCGTGTGCATTTGCACACAATAAGATTATGACCCTGCTTAGGGATGCTCTCCGTAAGTAATGGCTGTGGTAGCTTTTGCAGGAAGAAGCACAAGGTGTTAGGCTGCTGGTTTTGTGCCGTGTCAGTTTTGTTGTAATGTTTCATGGGGCTAGCAGAGCAGTTGTGCTGGCAGGCAGTTGTCTGCGTTTTAGTACATGGGGCTTGTGAGAAACAGCCCCAGTCTCTGTTTAATGCCCTGCACTGTGGGCAAAGCTGATGTTAACATGTCCTACTGACCTGCTGAGAGCAGGATGAGGTGTTTGATCTTCTAAAATTTCCTTGTCCTACCTTGTTTTAACTACAACAGAGATTTTTCAAGGCTTTCCAAGTGACATTTGCTTACTGAATTTCAAAAAACACTCCTGATAGCCAAGATGCAGTGTCCATTTGAAAGTACTTCCCTTGGTAAGCAACAAAAGAATTTGACTTTGCCCCAGAAAATGCATTACAAAAGAGGTTGATTTTTTTTAAAATATAACTAGAAGTGCCCCAGCTAGCAATGTATATGTCAGGCTTTGTTTTGGTTTGCAGCAAATGTCCAAGTAATCAAACCCACAAAAGATAAATTCTGCAACAAGCTTTGTTAATTGCCCTAAAAGTAAAGTTTTGCACTGCTTTTAAAAAGCCATACTTTATCTTGCAAAGAGCAAAGGGCAAGAGGAAAGTAATGGCACAGTTAACTTTGGTTTTTGTTCTAAACTGTTTTCTGCCTTCATTTTGAATTATCTTAAGTTCTGTTGAACCTTGCTGGTGGTGTAATATTAGTGCCCGGACTACCCTGTCAGTCACTATGTTTCTTGTAACCTTGCATAGTTAGGTGAAGAAGTATAAAAATTATACCCAGGGAAAGGGTCTGTCTGATACCACAGACCAATTTCCATTTGTGACATTGTTCTTTGGTGAACCCCCACTGTAACCTGAACACTGCACTAGGAGACTGAGCACTTGGCTGTTACAGTATTTCTCATCCAGCATATGCTCTGTCTAGCTTTCTGCAGTATGTATTTTTTCATGCCGAAGTTGCTGTGATTTAAAGAAATTACTTGAAGGTTGTCCAGAGATAATGAAGAGATTAATAATACCATGGTGAATGCTAAAGTAAATCCTTGCCATCTTCCAGTCAATGTGTTTGCTTTCTGCTTACATAAGAGCTGATATGTGATAGTGTGTCATTTTATATAGAAATCAATTCTTTGCATGGCTGAATACACAGGAATGCTGTTTTGCTTGTGCAGCAAGTTCACTGAGTTGAAGGAAATTCGGGTATTTGCAGATGGACATGGTGGTGTGAAAATACTTCCTTTCTGGAGGTATGTTTAATTCCTCTTGATTTAGCCTGGAAAATAGATTGTGGTCCAAGAGACACATGTCTGTGATGTGAATAAACTACTTGCTGAGCCTCAAGTATAGCAGATGAAACACTTGCACATTCAGAAGCACAGATATGGAAAAGGATTTGGAATTTTTCCAGTTCTTCCTCTCCTGTATGAAGAGGTTTACTTCCAGGCTGTGTTTGGATGCACTTATAGTCGTCACTTTGATGGCTTCTATTGTTCTGCAAAGGTGAGCTCAAAATCACGTGCAATTGGGAGCACTTACCTGATTTTGCAGCCAGGAGATGAGATGTTACCAGGTTATTGGCTGTGCATGTCTCGACCCTGTGTATCGAGAACAAGCAGAATTGGGACACATTGCCTTTCTGACAGAAGGGGTTGTAAGTACAGAGACTCCTCCTTAAGAAGAAGTGCAGGCAGTGCTTTTCTCTAATGTGTATGCTCTGTCTGTTAGCAGCAGTCTGGAGCCTTTAACTGGGGCAAGCAAAATAAGGTGCATCAGTGTATGTGGAGCTCGTGGTGGATGGTTGTAGACTGTGGAGACCTCCATGTCTTACAGGTACCACAAGCTGATCTGGGGGCCGCACAGCATGACCTCAGGTGAGAGAGTCTCCGGAGTCCTGATTGCAGGGGGTGAAAACGGAAATGTCATTCTGTATGACCCAGCCAAAATCATAGCTGGAGACACTGAAGTAGTAATTGCCCAGAAGGACAAGCACACAGGACCAGTAAGAGCGCTCGATGTCAACATGTTCCAGGTTGGTTTTCTGCTGTTCTTAATCATGTACATCATAGATGAGTGGCCTGTCTTAACTTGTAGCGTTAAATGTTTTTGTCCCTTCCCCCCGCCCCTTTCTCCCCCCAACCCCTCCGAAAAGTATGAATTAAATTTGGTGTTTGACTGTTTGTATTTAGTAGGAAATGCAATGGGTGTTACTGGCATTTCAGGATTGGAAATAAAAGAATTTAAGGTGTCTGTTTCATTCCTTCCCCTCATCAGTTTACGTTGTCAATTTAGTGGGTCTTTTTAGCTCACCTTGCATGTAAAGTAGAGGTGGTCTTCTGTGGTGTTTTTAGCCAGTCTTCTTTTTTAGCTCCCCCATACTATGCCAATGTTGTTCTTGTCACATGGGGAGTGTTTATGTGCTCTCACCTAAAATCTGATGTCACCGGAAACATGAGTATCTCCTTTGGGGGCTGGGTAGGATCCATCTTCAAGACCTCCAAGTATTCTTACCTGGAAAGAGGAGACAGAATAAGAAACATGGTGACGTGGCCTTTTTAGCAGAAGAGCTCTCAAAACCAACAAGCTTCCCTCCATCACTAATAAGTGTTTACTTCCGCCTAGATACAGTGGATTGGTTTTCCCTTGTCCCCACCAGCTGTGTGAGAATTCAGTTGAATTTGTTTCCTAAATAGCACTTCTGTCCCTGCACACTTGCTTTCAGCAAGGCTTCCCTGTGTTCATTGTGTCCTCTCTGAATCGCTTCCTTTCCCTTCCTGTCCATTATGAAGTTGGGACTTGCTTGCCACCAGCCATGGGATGTGATCAAAGGGTGCTTGGTGCCCTATGCTCGTGTTGCCCTGCCTGGACTTTTGCATCCCAGGTGCAGGATTGCTTTGGATGATTGTACTCACTGTGGGAGGTTGCTGTCTGCTGCTGGAGGCACAAATGCCATGCTTCTTCCAGCCAGCCCCATGTGTCTGCCTGAAGCAAAGCTCTGTGGCAGTGGTAGCTGCAGCACTGCTTCTGTATCTGCCCCCTCCCAGAAGTGTCACTGCTTTCCACTCACCTGTCTGTGGCTGTGCCCCTGCAGCTTCCTCATGGGTATTTGCCATGCAGAGGAGGAGCACTCCACAAAATGAGAATTTTGATCTTAGCATGCCAGTCTAGTGTAGTGTATGGGGTTTTTTAATGAACTCAGTCTTACCTGTGATCTCAAAAAACCTTGTTTTTCCTTAAGCTGCTCTGTGTGAGCCAAAGGCTATATCCAAAGCTGATAGGAGAACTTGGCACGGTCCTGTGGATCTGATGCCTCCCAACAGCTAAGACTGAAAGCTGATGCTGAAAATACTCTTAACATCTAATGTGTCTTACAGACTAATCTGGTGGCCTCTGGTGCTAACGAGTCTGAAATCTATATCTGGGACTTGAACAATTTTGCCACGCCAATGACACCAGGAGTGAAGACACAGGTACCAGATTTATATTGGTTAAACGCTGCAGAGCAGACTAATGAAGAATATGCTTGTCACTGAAGTTGAGAGCTCGTTGAAACTTGCAGTTTTAAAGCTATTTCTAAAAGAGGGGGGAAAAAAAGCCTTTTGAAGTCTAACTTGGGTAGCAGTTAATTGTAGTTAGCCATGAGCTACATGTCTGGCAATGTTAGATACAGTCCTTAAGGGGTGGTGCAACAGATCTCTCCCTATCAAAATAAAGAGAAATATGTTCCTGCATGTTGTTCTCCAGTGGCTTTCCCAAAAGCCAACAATAATAGGCCTTCTATTGGTACTTAATTTTTGTAATGTGTTTATTAGACTGTGGGGTTTGAGATATTTTTCTTTGTGACATGCCTGTGACTCAGAGCATTCAGCAGAAGCCTGTGTCCTTAAGGACAGTACTCTGAGCAGCAGTGTGGGTAGCTTTCAGTGAACACTTTTGGAAGGAAGTCAATTGTGACAGCACTGTTTTGCCACACTTTATGCCTAGCTGTGATTTTTGCCCAGCTCCATACAGGGATAACCGGACACTGCTGCTTTTCTAGCCCCCAGGGTGTGGTTTTCAGGCTGTGCCTGTAAGTGCAAATATGCAGAGGTCCATGCAATGAGTGGTTTGCTCTGCTTCTCATGCAGCAGTCCTGGATATGCACTCATGTTTATCCACAACAGACCTGCAGTTTTGGCTGGCTGCACAAGCAGTTGATTCATGTCTTCATGTGGTGGGATTTTATTTTTTTAAGTTGTATTTGGCTAGGGAAAGCTGAAGTATCCCCTTAGTCTTTGGGAAATACTGCATTTTTATCAAGCAACAAGTAATAACAAGCTGAGTTGCTCAAGTTGCACCACTTTTTAAATATCCATAGCCATTACATGTCTTCTAGTCTTCCTCTGTATGTTTCACTGCACACGTGTGAGGGTACAGATTGAGGAAAATAGGAGGAAGATAAAAAGTAGCTACTGGGAAGTCAGATGATGAGGCAGTAGGTTTGGCAGTTACCTTCATGGGTTTCAGGGAGTGTTTAATTGCTATACTTCAGTGTTTAGCCTGTGTCTCTTAAAGAAGATCTATGGGGGAAAAACAATCTCTGCAGATATTGCAGAGAAATACTAGCATGAAATGCTAAATAGGTGGGTTTGGGTGTTCTACACTACAGCGTGTGTGTGTAGAAAACCAGAACTTACACAGTACCTGGGATGAGTTTCCTTGTGGATTTGTCATTTAGCAAGTCCTGAAAATAACAGGCTTTGAGTTTTTGACTTGGAAAGGTTGTGACAGGCTGTTCTGTGTGTGTGACAGCCTTTTGAGGACATCAGCTGCATTGCATGGAACAGGCAAGTCCAGCACATCCTGGCATCTGCCAGCCCTAGCGGCCGAGCTACTGTGTGGGATCTCAGGAAGAATGAACCCATCATCAAAGTCAGTGACCACAATAACCGGGTGAGTTAGCTCTCAGGTGGCTGCACGGGTGCTTGTGGAGAGGTGTGGTGTGCCTCTGTGCATGTTGGGGCAGGTCATAGCACCCCTTCTTACATGACATAAAGATACTAGTGCCTGGCCCGTTTTATATGACATGCTAAATATCTGATGCCTTCTCTTAACGGGCTATGTATATGCAGAGGGATTGTCAGCATTTTAAATGAAAATAGGCAGATGCGATTTTGAAGCAAGGCATGACACTCAGATTTCCTGTTGGAATGATAAGTTTCTTTGGAGAAAGCCATTACTGATCTGTTTGGGGCTACCACAGAAAACTAGTCAGAAATTACATGTTTTGTGTGCTGGAGAGATGAGGTTGCAGCTTATGTGTTCTGGGTGAGCATATTTAGTTTCACAGAGCAGGTGACATCATGACTTGGTGCTCAGGCAGAGGGGGCTTCCTCCTTGGCCTCACAGGTGGGATGAGCACAAGGGCTGAGCCCTGGCAGGACACTGACTGTTGGAGCTGGGGCCTGTGCTTCTGCTGGTCTGGATGTGGAAATGGGAACAGGCCGCAGCAAGCTTGGAGAGAGCAGGGTCTGTGGTGGAGAGTGACACAGAGGAGTGTTGCCATTGAGCAGGTTATAGGGGACACTACCTTGTATAGTTACAACCACTGTGTCTGCTCCTTAGGCAGCGTAAATGTAAAAAAGAGCCTGTTGACCTTGTGGAGAGTGACATATTTGTATAATTCTGTATATTTTAATGGAATATTGCTATAACAAATTTTGAAGATGTAGCAAGAGTTCAAAACAAAATTTACAAATGGGTGCTCCTGAAGAGCTGTTTGTTCACTGCACTCTTATCTTGATAAACTGTAACTTTGTTTTATGTGTTTGTTGCCTAACATAACATCAGCACAGTAAGCTGTTTTCATCATGTGACTGTAGCCTAGTGATACAGTGTTCACATGACAATAATATCTGCCTAACAATGGCTTTTATTAAAATATTGATAAAAACATTAGAGAAAAAGGTTTGTACAGAGGGCTTTACAGTTTTCTTACATTAAAATGTAGAATTGTGGACAAGACAGAACAAAGTCGTCTCTGAAAGGACCTTGGGAAACTAAGTGCAAGTCTCCTCACTCATGGAAATGAGGAGAATATCCTAATCTGAATGCAGTCAGAAATAATTCTCAGAAACACAGCTGCAAATTCCTTTGCAACAGTGTTTACCATGCATGTAGACATATTTAGGCTAGTTGTCTTTTGTCCTTTAGTGCTGCTTAGTTATTTTATGTTTTGGCACAATGTTGTCCCTCAGATGCACTGCTCAGGCCTGGCATGGCACCCTGATATTGCTACCCAGATGGTTTTGGCCTCGGAAGATGACAGGTTGCCTGTGATTCAGATGTGGGACCTAAGATTTGCCTCCTCGCCACTTCGTGTTCTAGAAAGCCATACAAGGTATGAGTCTTCTGTAGCCTGCTGCTCCGTGGTGTTTGCACTGTTGGTGACTGTACCACTTTGTACATCTCAGTTCCCTGTGAAGGCTCACTTATTTGGAGGTGGCAATTCCAGCAGCAGACAGTGTTATATGCTGGCTTGCTGACTAGCCAACCCTCTGTCCTGAAAGGCTTGCTTTTTTGGGGCCTGCTCGTTTGAAGAGAACAGGCCCCAAAATAAAACACCATCCTGCTGAAACACTGAATTTTCTAGTCTGTTTCTGTGCTTTTCAAGAAGAAGGAGTTGAGTTGTAAAGAATTAGTAGTAGTTGATTTTGCCTGAATACTGGAATGAAGGTGCACCTGAGCACATCCTCACACATGGACATGCAGTCTCTCTACCCCTCAGTCCCCAAAATGCATTAAATTTGGCTACAAGGGGAGATTTTGTTAAATTCTCATCCCTCCTCAATTGTTAGTGAAAATCTCCTTATTGCCCACAACCTGTGCTTGATTTAAGGAGAGGGAATAGCAATAAGTCTGTGTTTGGCTTCTACCAAAACTGCTGCGGGTGGTTCTGCTGACTTGAATCTCCTGCTAATAAAAATATGTCAGACTTTGTAGATACTGAGCTTACCTACAGGTTTGCATGCTGTATGTTAATGGTACTGCAGGCAAACAAACCATTTTGTTACACTAGTGTCCAGGTTCTCCTGCATGACTGTTGCATTTAATTTTCAGGTACAATGGCTGCACCTTTATACTTCTTCATGCAAAAATAGAAAGACTCTATTTCAATAGAGTGCTGATAACACTGAAGAATTTTTCCTCTTATAAGAGGAAGGCGTGTGGAGGGCATTTTGAGGTGGAAAGCTCAGCGAATGTAAAAACTCGACTTAAAAATATGCTTTATTTATCACTGTTTTGTGTTTACATTAAACTTTTTTGGTTGTGACTTTTCATGCAGGGGTATATTGGCCATTGCTTGGAGTATGGCGGATTCAGAGCTGCTACTTAGCTGTGGGAAGGATGCTAAAATTCTCTGCTCTAACCCTAACACCGGCGAGGTATTGTATGCGCACCACTTAAATATCTGTTCAGATGTGGCACAGTGGCATAGGCAAAACAGGTGTTGGTGTGCTTGCATTCATAGGAATGGTGATTCTGTGGGATTTTTCTTCCTATCCTGTGTACTAGTGTTTGGTATATGTGCCTTCTGAGCTTGTTCTGGTGGTGCAGGATTCCTTCCTAGTATTGCCAATATTACATATTTCTCCTTTGTCCTGCTTCTCTCCTGTGTAGCACTAAGGTTCCTGCTCATTATAAGGGATAGAAATGGCCCCACTTAAACTAAGTATTTGCTTCCTACTCTTTTGGTTTGGGCCCATGTGGCTGGATTACTGTTGCAATTGCCTTTTTCCTTCTGTAAGTGTAAGAACTTTTATCCAGACCAGAGGGATTTTATAGGTTACTACAATAGCAGCAGATCAGCAAGAGCCACTTAAACGTCTTCCATCCCCGCCCTTTTGGACCTGTGGATACTTTTCAAAGGGGGTGCAGATTCTTTTTTCAGGCAACTTGACTGTTTGCCCCTAGACCTTGAGAAGGGCTTCAGGAATGCTGGAGGGTTCCTTGCCTGCAGTGGACAATAATCCTGGAGGACAGAAGTGTTTCTAAAATTCAGACATTGGCCCAAAAGTGCAAAAGCTGTGGGAAGGCTTTACATGTGGATGAATCATTCTAAATGTTTTTATTAAAAATAAAAAACACTTTCCTGGGAGGCAGCAAGGCAATTAGTGTTTTGTTCTTCAAGTTTCTCTTAGTTTATGGTTAAATGTCTGCTGCACTGGTGGGCTTGTCTGTTGCAGGGCAGAAGAGGCTGTCTACCCAGTGCAGGTTTTAACTTTCCCAATTTTCCTGCAAAACCAGACTTACTTTGGAGCCTGGACATGTATCCCTGTAGTGTGTAAAGATACCCAGATCAGCTCTGAATGAGCTAGCATGAATAGCAGCAGCAGCTCACAGCTTGCAGTGGGACAGCACAGACATACCCCACCTGCGTAGTTTGTCCTGTGTGGATTAAACAGAAGATTTGATGGGAGGAGAAGGAAATGAAGCAGTGCTGTGTGATAATCTCCTGTTTGGCGATTGTCAGGGTTTGCCCACTGTTAGTGTGTACAGTGACACAGAGGCTGCTGGGGAGCAAGAAGAGTGGACTAGTGTCAGGGCAGGCAGGAGAACTGTTGCTGTTGGACATGGTGCTTCATAAAAGCCCTGATTTTTTGGACTTGTTTTTGCTGCCCAGGTGCTGTATGAGTTGCCTATGAACACACAGTGGTGCTTTGATATCCAGTGGTGTCCCAGGAACCACGCTGTTTTGTCTGCAGCTTCCTTTGACGGGCGGATCAGCATTTACTCCATCATGGGAGGCAGCATGGATGGCTTGAGGCAGAAGCAAGTTGATCAGGTATTGAGAAATGTTCAGCTAAGAATATGGACAGAAAGAGGCGGGGGGAAAACATGGACTCATGGGAGGTCTTCAGTGGCTGTCTGCGACCCCGCTTGCAGGAGTACCAATCCAGTGCAAATAAATAAACATAAGTATTTATTGGAGATATGTTACTTTTGTTTTTTCCTCCTTTTGTTATTAAAGCTTTCATCATCTTTTGGAAACCTCGATCCATTTGGTACAGGACAGCCCCTCCCACCCCTGCAGCTTCCCCAGCAGACTGCCCCACAGAGTGTCATTTTGCCCCTAAAGAAACCACCCAAATGGATGCGGCGACCTGTGGGAGCATCATTTTCGGTAAGCAGGCGACAAGGCTGGGCATGGTTGGCCAGGCAGGGAGGGAGATAGTGGTGGCACCTGCAAAACACTTTAGGAAGAGGGAAGTTCAACATTGTGTTTCACCTTGGCAGAACTTCCTCTGTTTGTCA
>BOSO01005779.1:29680-81436 GCA_018403395.1 Gorsachius goisagi
TGGCAATGTGTTTCTGTGATTTGCAGTCTGTTTCTGGCTATTGTTGGTGGGAAGGTGGCTACGCTCTGCAATGCAAAGTATTTCTTCCTCTTTTGCTGGCATTTTTTTTATGGCATCTTCTCTCTGCTGAAGGCTCCCATAGAATCTGATGAATCTGAGCCAAACGAGGGTGATGAACGCCAAGCTACAGAGGACCAGTTCTTGGGAGAGGTATCTGTTGCTCTTTAGACTAACCCTGTTGACTTCCTGTGTATTTACTTTTTAACTATTAAGAGCATTTTATTTTGTTGGCTTTTCCTAGTGCCGAGGTTATATGGAAATACAAGAAGTTACTTAGAATGAGTAAAATGTGGGCTCTTGTTAAGTTGCTTGAGATTTTTTTTTATCGGCCTCAGACATCATGTGAATAGATTTTGGTGGCAATGAAGAGCAAGTTTGTTTTGTAACAGTCCAGTTGGCAACAGACTGAAGGATTTTATTCTGCCATAATTTTCACTCTGACATTTCCTGGATATGTACTAAATGATCTGCTGCCACAATTCTAATGCATTCTTTCCCCCCATTGCCCTTCTCCCCCTTCCTCGTTCCTTTGTTCCCTCCCTCTGATTATTACCAAGCTGTCAGCTTATTACTGCCCTGTTTCTAGGTATAACCCTTTGCAGAGATGCAGCTGTGGTACTGGAGGACAGGGGGAATTTTTGTTCTTTGTGCTGCTCCCACCAACATCACAGTGCCACCCATCCTCTTTGCACCTGAACAGCAAGTATCAGGCTTTGGTAGCTAGCTGCCTTACGAAAGTCTTGTTGCACCAGTTTAGCCAGGTTTATCACAGGCGATTTGTGTTCTACCACATCTGCCTTTTATCCTTTTGTTCATTTTTGGCCATTCGAGCAGCGTTGTTTTCAGCCCTGTGTTTTAAATATGGGGACATGCCTATAATTAGAACTATGGACCCAGCCTTTGCCCTGTGAGGTTAATAGCACTGAAAATACTAGTATTGCTGTGTGAACAGGCCAGCTTCATTCTCCCCCATTCCCTCAGTCTCCCTTTTGGGTTAGAATTTAAGCTGTTAGCCCCAAACTACCTATGCTCCCTGTGCTTGGTGTCTGCAGTTGTCTGTGAAGATGAGGGTGGTGGTTTATGGCTCATGCATGTTGGAGCAGTGCATTTGTTGAGTCCATGTAACAGCCTATTAAGGACACCAAAACAGAGCGCTGTCCTTAGGTTAGGTGCTTCATGGCTTGCTAATTCATTAGGCACTGTAGTGGCAGACACATGTATCTGAGTAAGGATTTTGCTGTATGCAATCATGAAGATACTAGAAGTCTCATAACAAATGTCTCTTCTAGGAGAGAGCTCACAGCCAAACATGACCTTAGCCTACCAGCATGGGTGGTAAATATTTGTGAGATTGGCCTGAAGCCACTGATGATGGATCGGGGAGTGCTGTCACATACATAAAGTAATTGGATAGGCACATTATTCCTGTGATCATCACAACATGTTCTCAACTGATACAAAACATGCATCACGTGTTATCTGGCAGCAAAATAATTTTCCAGATGCTGCCTCCTTTCATAAGCCAAACATAAAGCTTGTTTCAGACTTACTTCCCCATCCCAAATGCCTGTTCTTGGTTGACTGTGTATTTGTTGTTCATCTTCTGAAGTACAGTTTCACTGACCAGCATATAAGCAGGGTGTTTTCAGCAGGCTTTTGAACTCCCACCGCATGTACTCGCAGACTGGCTTACAACAGAGGAGGCAGTTCGTGGGATGATTTCTGCACTCTTCTTAGGCTAAGCTGTGAAAATTGATGGTGGAAAGACTATTATTTCAGTAATAAAAAAGTAATACCACTCTTGGTATTATTTCTCTATTATTGAAAGGTTTTGTTTGAAACTCCAAAATCCAAGTACTTGTAGGAAATGCTTTGTCTTAATTCCTGGGGAGTTCTATAAAAAAGCAGCTTCTGTCTGCTGAGCACTCCTGTACTGAGTGCAAAGCACTTAAGTCTGTGTGGGCCATGCTGGACTTCTGTTTTGAAAATTAAGCATGTGTTCATATGTTTTGCTTAATTAAACTAGGATATATGCCTAGTGCCAAGTGTTTCAGGAATGAGCTGAAAGTCTAAGTGGATCAAAGAAACCTAGGTAGCATTATGGTAGACTGTTCTTGGTAGGGGTTGAAGTTGAAAGAGGAGGGAAAGGGAGAAGAAGGTTTCTGATTTTGTGGTTGTGGCTGTTTTGCTTTGAGGGAGTTGTGTGTGTATTGGCATGGATGCATGTATGCAAGTCAGTACCCAGGATCCAGGTGTCTGGTTGCTTATTTGTGATCTTTAGGTATGCACACTTGTGCTAGCATAAGGCTTCCTTGGTGGAAGCTTCCAGCACTCTTTCCTCTTGGCATCCACTCTGATCTCTCAGAACAATGATTTTATAATGGTGTGTTTATGTGCACTGGAGATGTTTTGATAAGCCCAGGCCTTTTTCTCTGTGTGCTTAGGAGGTGACGTTGTGCAGGCTCATGGGGAAGTTGATCATCCAGCGCTGAAAGTGTTCTAACAAATGACAAGGATACTCTTCCCTTCTGAGTTAATGATCTATTAGGTGACTGGTAGCCTGAAGGTTTGTCTTTAACTTGTAATGCAAGAGCCATATTTTTTTAAATGTGTGTGTATATTCCAAATGCATACATGATCTCAAAAATTATGCTTTTCCTTTCTATTAGAAGGTGAAGGACCATAAACAAGAAACTGAAGATTTGGGATGTGCAAAGAAGACATTTAACATCTCTGTTAGTGGAGGTAAAAAAAACCTTGATAATGATTTCATTGTATGTGCTGATATTTATAAACACTGATGTTGATACTGGTGTTACAGTGAGAAGGCAATTTCTGCACAGATTGTGAAGGGTTATTGTGACTTGCCTCTTAACTCCATTCATTTCACAGCAGTCTCGAGGCAGTTGACAATACAGTTGCTTTAGGGAAGGAAAGGAAGTATATACCACTCATATACCCCATTGCTGAAATGCAGCTACTCCGAGTGATTTCTGATATAGAAGAACACAATGAAGTGCTAATGTTGCTGTTTGTACAGAAACTCCCAGGGGATCTTGAATAACACAGAAGCCATCGACCCCTGTCTAGGTTTGACTTTGTTTCTGGCACTGAATGCAGAGTAGTTGTTTTAGAGGTCACTTAGATCTCTAGCTTCTTGCTAGCATTTACTAGCATCTTGCTCTGCAAGCAAGGTGCGTGATGCTTGACAGTGCCACACCTGATGGCGCTGTGACCATAGTGTGTTTGAGACTGAAGATGAATTTGAGCATCCCTGTAAATACCTGCCTGGAGCAAGGTCTTTTGCAGAGAACTTTGTGCAGTGTTGTACAGTTGGACACAATTACCTGCTGTTGCATATTTAAGTGACTTTTGTGCCATCGTTTGAAAATGCACTCCTCTCTTGTTGCAGATGTGGACGGTTTGATTACCCAGGCTTTGCTGACGGGTAACTTTGAGAGCGCAGTAGATCTCTGCTTGCACGATAACCGTATGGCTGACGCCATTATCTTGGCCATCGCAGGCGGACAAGAGCTGCTTTCTAAGACACAGAAAAAGTACTTTGCTAAGATGCAGAGCAAAATTACCAGGGTATGTTTTTCAGTTAAGAAACAACATACGTGTAGGTCTTTGGCAACTTGTTTTTTCATCTTAAAAGTTTTATTGCCTTTTCATAGGTTTATTTCTGTGGGAAGCTAGTAAGTATTCAAGTCATCCACAAGTTCTCAGAGCAGAAGGATTTCTGTTATTCTTTTTTAATGTATTGATAAGAATAGGCACACTACCTGGATATCAATAAGAGGATTCTTTATCTTGTCTGCAGTGTCTGATTTGCATATACACTGATAAAGATAAATTATCTTAAGCAGCGCATGTTTCAGCCTGTTGTCTTGTCGTATTTTTAGTTGCACGTGACCCGTGCTCAGTGCCAGCAGCATTGTGTTGATTTCTGTCTGTGATGAGTCTTAACAGATTTTGCTGGTGCTTTGTTTCACTGCATGTACGGAAGAGAGCTAAGTATGTCCAGTGTAGATCAATCACCCTTTATTAAGGAGACAGTGTGTTATGGCTAGTTAGGGGTTTTTTGAGCTTTTAGCAATGCTAGAGATAGCTGTTGCTGCTCATTTAAATCTATCTTCTTTCTGCTGACATGAGAAAGTAGCAACAGGAGGACAAAACAGAAGTGGCCTTATTAGAGCACAGGAGAATTGGTTTGGCAAGGATGGCCACTTTTAGATGAGGGGAGTTGCTCATGGTCACTTTTTAACAGTCCATTGTTGAAGAAGGGTGTTTTATACACTTGTAGGAGGCAGCCTGTAAAAGGGCATGTGCTTAAGTGCTTCCCTGGAGTGGGGCTTAGGGCTGCAAAGCACAGTCACTTGGGGAGTTAGGGCATGCAGCACCGGAAGCTAGGGTCTGTAAGTGGGATTTTGTTGGTCATTGCCTGCAATCCAGTCTGAGAAAGGAACAGCTTGCATTTCTGTTAGTGGACAAATGAAAAGAAGAAAATCTCAAGTATTAAGACTCTACAGGATTTCTTCCTCCACGCCCTGCTCCTTTCCTGTCTCTGGCCTAATCAGAGGAAGGAGAATTTTATAGTGTGTGAGAAATATCTTCACTGTAGTTCATCCTTTGGGAAAAGGTATTTTTATGGAGAGCTGACCAGTTGCCTGTGCTAACAAGTGAGTGTTGACCTTGTAGTTAGGACCTTGCATTTGTTGTTCAGGTGTAGTTTTTTCTTTTCTGTACACTTGCTGCTTGTTCAGCTGTTTCTGAGCTTGACGTCTTGGCATGACAAGGGCTTTTATCACTAAATAGCAGCACAGCTGCCAAGTCTGTCTTTTGTCTGAAGCAAAATAACCAGAGGCAGTTTGAGATGGAAGAAACTGGAATTTCGTTCTGAGGGCTTGTAGACAGGTAGCCTGTGTGGGTGAGTGCAGGGTAGGGATACTCTAGCCAGCTCAGGTTGATATTGCTGCCAACTTGCTTCTTTGAGCAGCCTTTTCAACTGGCCATCACTGGTCAGCCTGAGGCCAAGAGGTTAAAGCTGAATAAAACAGTTTGACAAACAAAATTCATACCCCTTTCTGGGCATTGTGTAGAAGATTTATAGCTAAATACTTGGTATATTATCTTTGTCTGCAAAAAAACAGTGCTGAAAACCTTCTGCAGCAATCCCAGCTTTTAGAGATTTCTACATTCTTGCATGTTTTGTAGCAAGAATAATTGGCCTGTGTTATCTGAGCTTGTTTTGTGATTTTCACTTAACTCCTTTTGAAGTAAAATGTACTCTTGTGCAGCTGTTGAATTGCAGTGACCCCGGATACAGTGGGGATGAATACACTTGAATAGATACAAATTACACTGTATCCTGAAAAAACAAAGGAAATCCTACAAAGATCTTAATTGTGGTCTCTGTCCTTCTGGTCTAGCTCATCACTGCGGTGGTAACAAAGAACTGGAAAGAGATTGTGCAGTCTTGTGATCTTCAGAATTGGAGAGAGGCTCTGGCTGCTGTGCTCACTTACTCCAGGCCAGATGAGTTTGCAGCCCTTTGCGGTAAGGACACTTTACAGACTGGATGTAATTTATTCCACTTATAGCAAAACTACACTTTGCCATGGTAGTTTTCCTTCCAGAAAATTATTGTAATGCCTTGCTAGTTTCTTTGATGGATAGTAGTTCTTTGGTCCTGTTGCAGAGGAGGAGAGGAATTTCTGGAGTGCTGTGTTCCCAGTATGTTCCCGGATTTTTCTGGGCACAGAACCCAGATCCTTGTGAGCAGCTGCTTCCTGGCATTGCCTGTGTAGCGCACAGCTGCTGGTCTCTTACCATTTCCTGATGGGTAGTGGCAATGTTGATGTGACAGGTCAACCAAGGGACCAGGTTCTTGGAGTGTTTGTGCATGGGTCACAAGTGGAAATGTTTCAGGGACGCGCTTTACTCTTCTGAGAGCAATTTTGACTTCTTGGAAGGAGTCCTATTTCACAGGCAGTGAGCATGCCTGCCCTCACGTGTGCTGCATGGCAGACAACTGTCTGGGTTTAATGCATAGGGAAGTTATACTGCAATAAATGTGTGCCTGATACCCCTGTTCCCCTCAGACATCAGCTGTGGTGTGTAGGGAGCTGTATGACTCACTTCAACACACATGAGCCCAGAGCAATATCACTGCTTTTGTTCATAGTTCCTTGGCCAGCTGCACATTCAGGTCATGCTCATGAAATGAGGGACTGCAAAAAGTGGGTGGCAGAGAGAAGACTTAAACCCTGGCTTCTTGTCCTTTGTCATGTTGGCAGGTGGACTGCCCCCTCGGATGTGTCTCAGGTTTGCAGGCATTTGACCAGTTCTTGCTATGTCCTATGACATTAACTGCCTCTGAAGTGCCCTGGGCTCCTATGAGAATTATCTGTGCTGGACACAGGAGTATGTCCTTACCAATGGAGCCCAGAGGCAATATCCCTTCTCACTGTGCTGAGAGAGTCACAACAGGCGTTGCAGTCTTCCCCAGCCTTGGCAGTGATGGAGGGATCACCAAAGTGATTCACCAGTATCTTCTTTGCTCATATTTTCCTTAGATCTCCTGGGTAACAGGCTGGAGAGCGAGGGGGACAGCCTTCTGCAGACACAAGCTTGTCTTTGTTACATTTGTGCCGGCAACGTGGAAAAACTCGTTGCTTGTTGGACCAAAGCTCAGGATGGAAACAGTCCCTTATCCCTTCAGGTTAGTAATTCTGTGAAGAAAGATATTGGAAGTAACACACTGCAGTCATTTGTCACAAATCAAATGATCTAGTGTAGAGCTTTGGTGCTGCCTGATAGCTGCATGTATCTTGGGATGCAAGCCTTTTCCTTCTGGCATGGGTGGCTTTTGTAGAAATAACACATGGTATTGGAAAATGTGTTGTGAAGCATGATGGCCTTCATGTCTGCTCTGTTCTTTGGATAGTCATGCTAATATGCTTCTTCTGTAAAAAGGTAGTTGTAGGGCTTAGAGTGTTTTGGTAAAGAAGGGGCTTTAAATACTTGCATCATTTGCAATATGGGAATATTTGGACATTTTTGCTTTTGGAAGAGATGGTTGGATGTTCAGGGGAAGAATTCTGATAAATTAGTGTTAAATTTGGAAAGAAATCTATAGGAAAGTTCTCATAAGAGTTTTCTCTAGGGGGTTGCACATACAGGGGTTGGTTTCCAGCAGTGAAGTATACTGCATATAGCAAATATCTTGGAGGAAGAGAATTGATGACAATGAGATAAAGCAATAATGGAATAATTCATTTCATAGTGTAATCATAGTTTCTTACATCCATTCAGAGCCTTTGAAGGACAAGTTTTAGAAAGTACTTAAAGTAATGTTACCTGGCAATGCTGTGAGTCTTTGTTTAGTTAATAGAAGGAGTTTTGCTCTGCGTTATTAACTCTCTCCAGCTTTGAATTATCAAAATTACTTTCCAGTCTCTTGATTTTGAGCGCTTCACTTACAGATTTACCCTCAGTTTGAATTTGCATTTTGATTGCATTTCTTTGCTCTTTTGGACACTAAGATTGAAAAATATTGTCTAATCATAATTAGGCTGCTTGTTTACTATAATGTGGAATTGCTGAAACTCATAGTTGTTAGTTATCTTGATTATTTTTTTTTACGTGCCTTTTTTGAAGTTCTTATATGGGGAAAAAACAAAAATATATTATTGAATAGTCAGTCCTTGTTAGTGATATATGGTTGTCCTGTGTGGTACACTCATTAAATCTGTTATAAAATTTCAAAGCGGGATTGCATGTTAATATTGGCAAACTAATATTTGTAGTATCTTCCAATATAATATAGTGAGAGTAAGAAAACCATGAGAAAACTGTCCAGAAAATGTTCCTGTAACTTAGGACTAGAAGGAAACCCAACCGAGGCCAGCTCTGGTATTTGGGGATATGCAAGGAAGGCAAGATATGGAGTATTCCTGGTGAATATTGGGAAAACCATCTTTGCAGTAACAAGCAGAAAACCATGGACAGCTCTCCCAAGGGAGCTGTTAGATCATTTTGATTAAGATGGTTAAGAACTGAATTACTAAAATGCTGCAAAAAAATGTGCAGCACCTCGGCACTAACACTGGTGATGGGCATGATGTTTCCTATTTGCTCTCATGGCTCTCACCAGATACTTTTATGAAAGCATACTCTTGGTGGATGTTCTCAGTGCTGACAGAGCTCTGAAATCCTGTTTACTAAAAGCAGTTCTTTTGGCTTTGAACTCTACCTGATACGCTGCTGGCTTTGCTGTTAGAAGTCACTTGGTGCAAGGTTGCCAGCTGCCATGTTATCTCATGTGCTAGGGAGGTCGTGCCTTTGGTGCAGTGGTAACTGTCCAGGAAGCCTGCACTTGGCTTGGGCTTCCTGTTGGGTGATAGGGGTTCTATAGGGCTGCCCTGAGGAACAGCCCTCCATCACAGTCATTAGCCAGGGCCTACTTCTCCTGTTGTTCTCATTTGTGAGGGTTTTTTTCCTGATCTTCCAGGATTTAATAGAGAAAGTTGTAATCCTGCGCAAAGCTGTGCAGCTCACCCAGGCTGTGGACCCTAATGCTGTGGGGGCCCTTTTGGCCAAGAAGATGAGCCAGTATGCCAACCTCCTGGCTGCCCAGGGTAGCATTGCTGCAGCTTTGACCTTCCTCCCTGCGAACACCAACCAGGTATGGGACCTTCAGGTTTTTTTACTTCCTCTCTCTGTGTTGAACACGTGTGTTTCAAGGAAAGGTATCTGCAGTTAGCCAGCTGGACTGCCATTTGAAATGCACCTTGAGCTGTGACAGTCAGGCTGGTTTCCCTTTTCCCTGCGTTGGCCTTGCTGAGCTGGCAGAAATACATGGCCTTGTTCTTCTCTCTGTTTCACACCCTTGTCCTTGCAGCCAGTGCCTGCCTAAGGGACAACTGTCCCTCCTGCAAGCCAGACACCATGAAACATGTACCTTGACACTTGGTTGTTTTCTTTTGATTTCTCATCTTCTATCAGCTGGTATTTGTAGACAAGCTGGCTTAGGAACAGTGCAGGCCAAGATGGGAGGCAGGCACATGTAAGGCAGTTCCAGTGGCCCTGTGTCTCATGCAGAAGACTTAACTCCAATTAAATAAAGCAGAGCAGGCTTCTGAAAGTGGTGGCCAGTCAGCCTCTTTGTCTGATGCACTGGGTGACAGGCAGTGCAGTTAACCTTCCTTTGCTATCATTTTCTCATTGCAGCCAAACATCATGCTGTTACGGGACAGGCTTTGCAGAGCCCAAGGGGAGCTTCTAGTGGGACAGGAGGCCCTCAAGGCACCATACGAGAGCCAGCCCATGCCTAAAGGACGAGCTGGCCCTGCGGCTGGACAGATGCAAGGGCCCCAGGCTCCAGCCCAGCAATATTACCAACAGGTAAATGATTTTTGGCAGTCAAAGAGCAATGTGGTGCTTGAGTTCTGGAGAGCAATGGGTAGAGGAATTTTTTTTCCTTTCTCTCAGTAGAAGTAAATCTTGCAGCCTCAGCTCAAGAGCCTTGTGGTGAAAGTTATTGGTGCTTCTTTTGAATCAGTACAGATGCCTCCTTTACTCCTCATCTGAAAACACGCATTAAACACTTTGTCAAGTAGCCTGCTTCTGAAGACGAGATATTTTCCCCCTTTGAAAAAGTGCTCCAGTGCCAAGAGTGACTGTGTGGAAGAGCACTGCAGGATTTTTCTGTGTTTGTCCCTGATGTCGTCCCATCCCTGCAGGCCTTGGGGCTTGCTCATGTTGCTCACCAGTCTCTTCTGGGGTTGATTACTTCCCTGCCCAGCTCTGATGTTGGCTGCAGAAGTTTCTGAGCAGTGGTAATAGCAAACTGAGGGCATGTGTCAGTAGTTGTGGGTACAGCCTACTATGAAAACACCTTCCCATCTGGGTGTAAGGGGGCATAGGCAGCACAGGCAGGGTGAGAGTGAGCTGTGCCAGAAGAAAGACCCGGTGAGTATGGGACTAATAAGGGAGCTAGGGGCTGTGCAGGGAGGAAGAGGAGAAATGGGGGAGGCAAATGCCCTGGTTTTATCTCTAGACTGAGGACAACACTGTATCAGACCACATTGGCCGTCACTGGTGTGGTTCAGTGGGCAGCCTTGGCTGTGTGCAAGATTACCTTGCTAATGCCATTGCATATGGTTTTTAAATGCATCATTGTCCACAATTAACTCTACTATTTTTTTTTCCTGTGTCTTTGACCTTCCTTCATGTAACCAATGAATTGCTTTGAGAGGCAATGATGCATATTTCCTGTTAGGCCATGAAAAATAACAGATGTCCTCTAGATGGTGTGATCTTAACAATGCTTTTTAAACCAGAGTTCCCTCTTTCTCCTACTGTTTCAGGAATGTCTCATGCTATTATTTAAGCAAGCCCTGCTCATTAATAAAAGGCTGGGTGTATCACAACCCCACAAGCACACTGCGAGTTAGTTGCCCCCTGTGTTCTTGGCTTTCCAGGGAGCTCATGCTCAGCAGGAAGGGCTTGAAGGGGACAGGTGCCATGTCAGAAAGGTACCCAGTGGTATGCTGATGAACCAGAACGGAAAGAAATTAGTTTTGTTTGACTTCCTTTTAAGAAAGTGTGCACATAGGGCTTGTTCAGGCTTGAGATAGCCTTTGTTTAATTGCTGTCCCAAACAGGAACATGTACTTAAAACTTTGTTTCCTTTCAGCATAGGTTTTTTTTTTTAACCCTCTTTTTTCATCTGAAAAACAGGCATGAAAGGGGATGGAAAACTCTTTCAGATTACTTCAGTGATAAGATATGAAGGCGTTAACAGTAGTTGTTGTATGACACCATTAGCCCAGCACTGCACAGGGTTAGAGACCAATAGACTTGAAGCCAGCTAAGCCAGCCGGGACTTCAGGGCCTCAGCTTTCCCTCTGCCTGCCCTCAGGTGGGGTGTCAGATTCCTGAGCCCTGCTGGGCAGCACACACTCTCCTTGCTCAGGGATGTTGCAGGCACAGGAGGTTCTTGGTTTCTGTCCTATCAGAAAGGTAGTAGTGGTTGCATGGAACTGAAGGGCTTTGGAGTGGCAAAGAAGGAAGATAGAGGAAAGGAGCTGTGGGAGACTGGCTGGGAAGCAATTACCATTAGGATGTATGTTTGTGCATGTGCAAGAGCTGAATATCAGGTTTTTTAAACCCTTTTTAATTCATCTAAAGCTTGACTTTAGACTGCTTTGTGTGAGGCAGTATGTTTGAATTTAATATGGAACTTGAGACTTCCATCTGCAGTTAGTGATGCTCGGTGTCATGCAGTAGCCTGTGGGCAGCTTCTGCAATAGGAAACTGTGATGAAAGAGGCAGACCTGGCTCACTGGCACATGTAACACTGCACTCGCTCCACAGCCTGTTGTAGCTACATCTCCACTGAGCTTCATCTTCACTCTGCAATTGACTTCAGCTCCAGTGCACAGTGATTGTGTTTGACTTGAATACACTTTTCCTTCTTCCTCTGAGATTTTTATGGCTGTTAAAAGTGCCAGCATGCAAACCTTTTTGTGTTAGTTCTTTGCATCTTGTTTTGTGAAATCCTTTAGACTTTTTTATTGTTTTGTTTTCCATGATTGGTATTTCTTTGTTCAATTCAGGTTAGAATTGCCCCTACTGTCACTACCTGGAGTAACAAAACTCCTACTGCCCTTCCCAGCCATCCTCCTGCAGGCTGTCCCTCTGACACACAGGTATAACCTTCATTTTTCCTCTCTGAGTCCCTGCTCTGCCCTAGTATGTCCCCTGGTGTAGTCTGTGTGCTTGACACAGTCTGGTCTGGATAGGCGGAAGGAGCGGCTTGTTTTGCTCCTCTGTTTCATGTTACTTTTTTTCATCAATGCCCAGTTAAGTGGCTCTGGAAAGCCTTGAGTGGGTGCTCAATGTGACCTGAGCCCATCCAGTGCTTGTCCCTCACTGGAATATTTGAAGTGCGATGATATTTTTCCTTTCCCTCTTTCCTTATGGAAATTAGAAGCTTCAGAGTTAATATTTAAGGTGTTTAGTTGAAAGCTGTGGATGGCAGGGCACTCTCGGACTGCCTGAATAACAGGCAGCACTGGCAAGGACCTCTTCCTTGTGTGGGAAGGTATGTGCTGCTGTGCTGCTGCTGAGGTCACTGCACATACAGGCTGTGCTTTCTGTGTTATGCTGGGCGCCCTAAGGCACAGGGGTGATTGGAGGCATTTGCCCCTGTGCTGGTGGCTCTTCCAGGGAATGTGGTTTCAGGCCTTGAAACGGATCATTTAGCCCTGCATTACTATTGCTGACTAAATCCTATCTTCCCCTACCCTTTCTCCTGCAATCTTATTTTACAGGGAGACAACCCACCTCCTCCAGGGTTTATCATGCCAGGTGCCATTAACCACAATGTGACACCGCAGCAAGCTACCTGTTCCAGTTACAGCATGTACTCACAAGCAGGGGCCCGGCCAACATACCCACAGAGTGAGTAAGAACAACTCCCCTCTTGCTCCCACCCAGGTGGGCCAGCCATATGATAAGGCCACATTTACTTGGGGATAGCCAGTCCCCTCTTTGGGGTTAGGAGGGTTCAGACCAAGCCAGTCCCACATTTCTTGAGGGGGAAAAAAAACTCATGAGGTGACATCTGAGGATTGTCATTTCTTGGGGTCCAGACATCAGGCACCCTCTGTCAGACCCTGTCTCCTCTGCTGAGGTGTCTGCCCACAGCTCTTAAATTCATTCATCAGCTGGCCCTTCCTAAGTGTGTATCGGGGTCAGAAAGCCCCCAGTGTGAGTCCTGGAAAAGCAGCATGGGTCTGGCAAAGAGGGACCCAACTCATCTGTGTGCAGCTGGGCCATCCAGTTCTCATTGGGACTCCATGAAGATGGGAAAGGGGATGAGGAGATGAGGGCAGTAGTAGAGGTGAGTGAGGAGGGGGGAGGAGCACTGAGACTCAAAGCAGGGGACTGAAAGTACAGGCACCAGGGAGGAAAAAATGGGCATAGATGGGCAGAGAAAAGAGGCAGTGAAGTTAAGCTGCAGGGCCCACAGTGGAAGGCTGTGAGCTTGCATTCACTTCCAGACACTGCTGTCACTTCCTTGGACTAGGCCTTCCCTTTTTGCAAACCTGGGGCAAGGGTTTCCCTTGCCTGAGAGGCACTGTGAGGATTGCAGTGGTCCAGAAAACAGCCAGAGCAGCATCATCCATGTGCCCCAGCCCCACCTGGAGTGGCATGGTGGCTCTGGGCAGGAGAGTCTGTGGGGGAGAATGGGAGTCCTTACAGCCAAGGCAGTCCTTTCTCTGCCTCCCTGCTCCTAGTGGCAGGCTGATGTTTTGAGCATTCCTACAAGTGTAGGCAGAGTGTAGACAGGATTTGGCTGGGCAGGTGAGTGGTTTGAGGGAGAAGGGGTGGGAAGAGAGGAGCGTCAGGTGGAGAAGGAAGCAGAGGCAGGTGAAACCTGCTCCTCTGTTACGAACTTACTGACTGAATGTCTTTTCTCCCTGTTTTTAGCGTATCAGGCCACACAGCAGTACTCTTGTGGAACAGGGGGACCAGCTGTCTATCAGCCTCAGCAGCCTGTTGCTGTCCCTGCTTCCGCTTCTTACCTGAACCCTGCCCCTAACACTACCCCTCTCTACCTGCCCTCTGCCCCTGCCCACTCCATGCCCTCCCCGCTGTACCCCGGGCAGCCTCAACCCTCCCCAACAAGCCTGAATCGCATCTCTTCCTTCCCTCTTCCTCCTTCTGGTGCATCCTTTCAGCATGGACTTCCAGCAACTTCTGTGGCTTATGCATTACCTACTGGACCAACAGGTACTCTGCCTGCAACCAGTGACCTTCCTGCATCCCAGAGAACAGGTCTGCGCTTGGACAGGGGGACAGGCAGGGAGGGGGAGGGCTTTGCTTTATTACTGACGCAGTTAAATGTGCACCTTTTCCTTGTGAATGCTCTATACAAAGTTTGCTTGTGCTTAGAGGTCAATTCAAAGCATTTCTAAAACACATAATCTTCCCTGAGCATCTGGCAATGATATGGCTGCATTACTGCAGTGAGCACTGGCTAAGCACCATGAGCAGTCATCGTCCTCTTGTGAGTCAGACCTTGGCACAAACACAAACTATTGTCTTGCCCATGACAGGGTGCTTACAGCATTGTCTTGTTAGGACGCTGTCAATACTGTGGATGGATGGTGGCACAGTTTTAACCTTGTGAGGCTGGTGTCAAAACCTACTGTGTGGCTGTAGAGCAAAATACAAAAATGAGCAAGTTTTCTTAATTGCTACAGAGAAGATGATCCCAACTCTCACGGAACAATTTTGTAAATGTAATTTGTCCGTAGTTTGTGAGCGGTATTTCAAGCCTGGGATTGGCAGCATATTTAATTCAAACCGCATTTCCTGTGGCATCAGCTCACTTCCAGTATTTTTTTCTTAACCACTTAGTGCAATGGGGTTTACTGTAGCTGTGAATGTCTTAAGATAATTAGAAGTGATTTAGAAATGCTTTTACATGTGTCTCTCCTTAATGTTAATCAAAAGCATGTGTGTGTGGCTGACACATAAGAGCATGTTTGAGCATGCACTGAGGTGGGGCTCAGTGTCTCCTTCTGACTGCCTGGACGTAATTGTTTGCTGTAGGACAGTGACCTCGCTTGTGGTAACAAACCTGTCTCTTCACTTAGCCTGTGAAACAGCTTTGCATACATCAGCCTGTGCAGGAAGTACAAGTGGTCCTTTTCTAAACCTGGCCATAAACATATTTCACATCCAGGTGGTCCAGCTGGAGAGTCAAGGACTAGATCTGAGAAGTAGGGATCAGAGAGAATATTAGGCAGGGTTTGAGGGATGTTCCAGGGATGCTGACTCTGCTGACAGGCCCTAAGGACCCCACTGTGACTCCCTCTCTTTTAAAAGTCTGTTAGGGGTGATGCAGTGCAGGAAAGGCATAGTGCCTTTGTCTTGGCAGCAGCAGTCCTATGAGTAGGTACTCCTGGCATCCATGAGGCTGGGAGCTTACATGTCTTGTGGTATTGCCTTAACACATGTACACTTGTGTTTTGGGGAGAAATGGTCTTTTGCTCTGTCAAAAAAGAGGGAACTGGTGTAGGGCAGACGCCTGGGCTGCAAGGGCAGAAGAAGCCTTTTCCTTCCATTCTGCAGCCAGATTCGGTGTCTTCTCTGTTCTTGGAGATGCTGTACTGTGATGTCTGCTGACCCCATGTTACAGGGCATGTCAAACTTGTACCTCTAAGCCAGAGGAATTATTAAATTGGACAGAGGAAGAGGGGTTGGATAGGGTTCTATGCCTGGGATGTGAAGCAGCACATTATGATGCGACAGCATAGCTTCTGCACCTCCAAATAAATGCAAGTAACAAGAAAATGGTTCTCTCTCATCCATTTTACTACTCTACTTGTGTCACTGGCAGGCACTTCTGATGTGTCACTTTCTAAGTTTCTTGCATTAACAGTGAAGTGACATAGTCCATGTGGCATGCTCAGAGCAGGTGAAGCTCTGTACTCTGGATGATAGAAATTAGGGACATTAATGATAATACTGGTCAATTTGTAAAATCATGTAATCCACATAGACAGTAGTCTAACACATAGAATCATAGAGTTGTTTAGGTTGGAAAAGGCCTTTAAGATCAAGACCAACTGTTAACCTAACACTGCCATCACACCACTAAACCATGTCCCTGAGCACCTCATCTATACATCTTTTGAATACCTTCAGGAATGGTGACCCAACCACTTCCCTGGGCAGCCCATTCCAATGCTTAACAACCCTTTCAGTGAAAAAAATTTTCCCAGTGTCCAACCTAAACCTCCCCCGGTGCAACTTGAGGCCATTTCCTCTTGTCCTATTGCCTGTTTCCTGGGAGAAGACACCAATCCCCATTTTAGTATAAGGGGAATTGAAGCAGTTGTTAACCACATTGCCTTGCCAGACTTCCCTTCAAAATTAAAAGTTCTCCATACTAGTTTTTTTTATAAAACTTTGAGAACTGTCGGTGCTGCTTGTGGTTTTTCCCAGCAGCTGTGGTGAGAAGGCAGCCAGCCCAAACTTGGGCATCATCTCTGATTCCTGGCAAATGCCAGCCTTGGGCTGAGATGCAGAGGTGGACTCCCGGGCATGGTGAGGTGGTGAGACCAGGTGGCTCATACATGTGGGCTGCTGGCATGTAACTGCTGCCTGCAGCTGGAGAACTATGGAAACAAGTAAGACCTATCAGAAGAGCACACTCTGTCCTCTTCCAATTTTTAGATTGCACCCCTCAAAAATATATAAACAAGAAGAAAAAACCCTACTTGGTAAATGCAGAAATTAAAAATGTAGATGCTTAACATGCTTAACCACCAACATACTTTCTAGAGTAGCTGCATTGCTTAGTGAAGGATGCCTTGGTATGAGATCCCATAGAACCACAGAAATCTGCAACCAGAAGTAGATCTCACCTGTAACTCTGAATGTTCCAGTGCAGAGCATATAGTGATGCTGATCTTGGCTTTAAAGTGGTGTGCTTTTGTACGTGGTGATGATCTAATCTGGGAACATCATGTTTCGCTTTGCAAATGTGATTCATTTAAAGGTGGGGTAAGCTAGGAAGGAAATAAAGATCTCAAATTTGAAGTCTTTAAAAGCACTTGACCTTTGAACTGGCTTGGGTTTAAAGATGCACTTAAAGAAACAGTTCTAGAAATATCTTCTGGTTTTTGCAAATGCATATAATATCGGTATGTTAAGCTGTGCTTGGAGCTCCAGTAAGTAAGAAAAGCCCATGTTTAATTTCATTTTCAATCTATCTCACTTTGTTTTGTAATAGATCTTTGAACCTGCTTTCAAGGGAGTTTTAATTTTCAGAGTCTTGAATCTTGTTTGAAATTGTAATAGAACAATTCTGAGCGAAGGGAAGGGTTTGTACCAGAACTATAAGTGCATCAGACCAATGGCAGGGACAGGAGTTATCTCATCCCTGACATTCCTCTTCTCTTCAAAATGGCAAATGCTTTATTGTCTGTGTTTTGCCATCTGGATTTGTCAGTCGGAGTAAGCAGTGTGTCTTTTCACATAGTATAAAGCTGCTGTGTGAACATACTTTTTTTTTTTTCCTGGGCTGGATGCAGCCTTGATTTGGAAAAATACTTTATGTCCACCTTGAAGTCAAGTACTTTCAGCATCTCCTGAAAAGCTTTCTGGAATGGTAAAACGATGGTGAGAAGATTGTTGCTAAGAGTAATGGCCTGTCAGCTGCACTGGCTGGTAGGAATAGAAAAAGAGAACACAGGAAGAGATAAGGAAAGTGGGTCAGGACTCTGCAACGTTTGTTAGAAACAAGTAGAAACACTGATTTACTACAAGGAAAGAGTAGCAGGCTTGTTTTCAGGGAAGGCAGACAAAAGCAATTCCACAGGATGATTTGGACAAATGATTTGTCTCTAAGTTGGCATTGTAATTAGGTTAAGCACTTTTTCTCCTGACTTCTCTTGCTTATTGAAACTAAATTGCTAATCAAAAATTACAGATCAATTGTTTATTATTTTTGAGGAAAATATTTTTTTAGTTCTCTTTGCATTTTATCTGCAGAAAGCCTACCAACTCAAGACCAGGCCTGTCCCTTCACAGGTAAACTAGGTACCACCTAACCTGAAAATAATTACAGCCACTACCTGAAGTTAATTGAACAGACATCAATAATGCATATGTTCCTTAGAGAACATTAAGTGTGATGCTGTTTGTCAATTAATCAAATAAATTTTTAATTCCTTAATCAAAGCCAATAACAACATATCTGGAGTTTTTAACCACAGAAACAAATGCTGGTTTTCCTTTTTTAAAGCTAATTATTCCAGGAAATTAACAGCAGTAACAGTCTGGGAGATTTTCTAAACCTGTTACTACTGTCAGCACTGCAGAAGTTAGGCTTCCTATATCAGAAATATTCTGCGATTTTCTGGGTAGGGAGGAACAGTGGAACCCCCAGGGCACATGGCTGTTGGGAGATGGCACTGCCTTTGGTTAAAGAGAAAGCATTGTGAAAGGGGTTTAAATTATTTTTCATTTACTCCTTTAACATGCTCTGGGTGTGGAACTTCTTTAACAGAAGCTCAGAAGCAAATGAAATTTCAGATAAATTGAGCGAATTCTGCAGTGATGTTAAGCTATGCTGTCTTAAGGTGAATTTATCATCTAAGTGAAAATACACTGTGGTGAAAAAGTCCATTGAGTAGGGATTTGGTTTTGTTGGCTTTTTGTGGCTTTGTGCAATAAACCCTGATTACTCAGCCAGGCTGCAGTAATGCTGAGATATAATGCTGTGGTCCTGATTACATGTGCTCCCTGATGAGATGGGGGATGATTTCTAATGCACTAACGTGAGTTTTGGTACAAATCTTGCAGCTGCATGGAGCGTGCTTTCTTGGAAGAGCAGAAGGTTTGGTATAGAACAACACCCCGGACTCTGAATGAATCTGCTCAGACATCCTCTGTGCTTCTTTCAGTTTCAAACAAATTGCCCTTAGTGCAAAAAGCTAGTTTTTGCCACCTTGCTCCAGCAGCTCTGCTTTTGGGACACAAAACACCCATAAACATGCTGTAGCTGGCAGGGGAAACCTAGTTTTATGGCTCTATTGTATCTCCAGAGTGGCTGGGTGAATCTGGCCTGAGATGTTTAAGGCTCCTGCTGTCTCTTATGCCTCTTCTGTGTTGTGTGGCTGGGGAACATGTCTTAACTGTCATCTGTAAATCCATCACAGTATGCGGTTGCAGCAGCAGCTCTTGGGAAGTGGATGCAGCTTAATGGTGTTCTTATTCACCCATGGTTTCTGACACCTCTGCTGCGGATTAATGTTTATAATACTGTTACAGTGATCATGGGGGGGAAAAAAAAAGCGGAAAACTGGTTTTCATGTCTTGTCATATGATACAGATGGGAGAAACTTCTGCTGGTAACTGAAGCTTTCTTCACATACACAGTCTGTGTAGCAGAGTTGTGTTTTGGGCATGGTAGGCAACTGCCTGCCTATTCAAGGGTGTGTCTGTGCAAAGTTTTTTTTCCTGTAAGAGAAGAAAAAGTTAATGATTAAAAAAAAAAATCCTGTCAAACTGGTCAAGATGCCAAACCTGCGCAGTGGGTGCAGAGCCCAAAGAGTCTGATGGCTGGGGTACTGTGAGGCTCTGGCTGGCGCGGGTGCTGTTCTGGCCCCCTGTGAAGGGCAGGGGAGCAGGCAGGTGAGGGCTCTGCCAAGCCCCTGCCAGTAGAGCTGTGGCAGGGAGTGGGCCCCACTGAGCTCAAGAAGGCATCACTGCCTTCCTCCAAGCTACTTACAGTCTCTCTTTTTCTTTCTGTACCAGGGCCACAGAATGGCTGGAACGACCCTCCTGCTCTGAATAGAGCTGCCAAGAAGAAGAAGGTACTCTAGGAAATCCTCTCTTGACACAATTGAATGCTGACCACTGCTGAAAAGCAGTAACTTAAGCTGCTTCTGAGAAACTTGTTGGCAAGAGAAGGAAAAAGAAGGGTTAGCAGCAAACAAAAGTGGCACCTCATGAGCAGAATAGCCTTTATGCCTCTCCAGTACGCATTATCTCCCTCAAAATATTTAAGCCTCTAAAGACATGGTGGTTTTTTGCTGAAGTTGTGGTTGTTACTAACAACATTGATGCTGGTTTCAGGGAAGAAAATATCTCAGACTATTTTCATCTGCAGTAAAGCAGATGAGTTTTGGAAGAGATGCTACTTATATGAAATAATGAGGCCATGCAAGTAGTTACAGATTACTGACTTTTTTGGAGCTGAAAGCAATTTATCCTGATTAAGGGTCTGACCCTGAGAGATTTGCTGTGAGAGTAAGACCATTTTTGTGATGGAAACAATGCAGTTTTGTAAAACAGATTTAGACTGTAGCAGGACAGAATAACTGGGGATGTTTGGCACAGAGCAGAGTGAGCCTTTTCATCCCCTGGTGCTGCTGTAGTCTTGCATATCTCCACAGCTGTCAGTGTCATCTGCTGCTCTGAGCCTCATGTATTTGGGAAGTAAGAGTCAGTCTGGAGTGTGTAAAGAGTGGGGAGAAAAAAAAAGGTTGGATCAGGCAAGATAAGGTCTGGGTGAAGATGAAGGCAGAAGTTTCCCTTACTCTTTGGGTTTTGGACTCTGCAGTTAATCTTAAAAAGCTTCTGGAGAATGGATAGGGGTTGCTTTGTGTGCTCCTGACTACCCGAGTTCTGGGATGTTTGTCACACAGCAGCTGGCATGCTGCCTTTTGGGGCTTAAGGCTCCTAAGTAGGAGGAAGGTTGTCAGTAAGAATAACTGCTGGACCTGCAAGCTCAAGAAGCAGCCTTGTGCAAACAGGGTTTTTGCTACTGTTGTGTGTGTGTCACAGCCAGAATTCTGCCAGGGCTTGAGGGTTGGCTCCCTTCTAAATGAGGAGTCATGTTTGCATTCCCTGTTGGGTATTTAACAAACCTCTGTCAGAAACATTTCTATGTTTGTTTCTCTTGCGTCCACTGTATGAGGGAGTGGTTTAGGTTATTATAAAATGACTCACCACATGTAAAGTAGAAGAACTGTCTGGCATTTCAAGCTGCAGCATAATTTGCAACTGTTTTCCACCTAACTAAGAACTTACCCACCACTCAGAAGTTTATTGTTGTGATTCATCGCTTTTATAACTGACTTTGGTACTGGGTTGGGAATATTTTTCTTACTGTCCCAAACCACTAGCTTAATTCTGGCATCACTTAATCAGGGTAGGATTCAGGGTTCTGTAATCTTTCCTTTTTTCCATGCGTGCCCAAAGAAATGTGCACATTCCTATGGGAGCTATTTGTTTTGTTTAGATTTCCTGTATGATGTAGCAGAGGCCAATAGCTCATTTTATTTCTTCCCTCTACCAAATGTTTCCAGAACACCCCTGTGTAAAGACTGGCAGATGCTTAGGGATGAATCTGAAATGTGTTCATAATCCATCTTAGTACAAACCAGTTTGCCAGAAGTTTGAAAGGCTTTTAGAAGCTTTATTGGTGTGTGTTGCTAGCTGTGACCTATGTACTGCATGGACAAAAATGCACCATTGAAAGTGAGACACAAAAATCTAAATATAATGACCCAATAGTAAGAATAGATGTAGGTATGGGTTAGTTTTCATTACTGCAACTCTTCTTCTGTTAGTGCTGGTCTGTCAAACCACTGTTTTGTGCCCTTAGCAGAGGGAGAGTGGCTCTGATATGAGGTGGCTGTACTCAGCTCTTGTGGCTGCTCCTGCCCTGTGCGAGCAGAGGAACAGGCAGAGCACATGGGACTGGAAGTGCTGGAGAGTATTACTGCCCCAGGGC
The DNA here is from genome assembly GCA_018403395.1 of Gorsachius goisagi. NCBI lineage: Eukaryota > Metazoa > Chordata > Aves > Pelecaniformes > Ardeidae > Gorsachius > Gorsachius goisagi. The sequence continues at coordinate 51,072 of BOSO01005779.1, forward strand.
ACTTCTTACTGTGCAGCTGCAGCCGGAGGAATGGGTTTGTTTAGCCAGAATGAAATCCTGTATTGCCTGCCCCTGTTGTTTCTATATCCTGGGGTCTCAGTCTTCTGCTTGGTAGAGCTTTCAATTGCTGCAGGTTGGGAAGTCTGTAGGAGCTGAGTGTTTGTGCTCTGCCTGTGGCAGCCATGGCAGCATAAACACACTGTTTGTTTTTTCCCCAGGTCCCTGATAACTTCCTGCCCCCAGTTCCCATAACCTCCCCCATCATGAACCCGCTGGCGGATCCACAGTCTCAGATGCAGCAGCCTCCAGCTCCGGCACCACCCACGGGTGCACCCAGCTTCCAGCCTCCATACCTCCCCACAGGGCAGCAAGTGCTGCAGGGTGGCTACCCACCTGCTCCCCAGCCCCTGGGGCAATCCATCATGCCACCTGCTCTTTCCAAACCCAGCACGGAGGGGGCTCCTGGGGCCCCAATCGGCAATGCCATCCAGGTAATGTAGCCCCAGCACTGCATGATTTTGGTTTGTACATCAGTGGAGCGTTGTAGGCTGGGATCCTGTTGGCCAGGCATTTCTTGTACCTCTGAAGTGTACTGCAGAGTGTTTAGTAGCTAGCTTTGCACCATGCTGGCATTTGCTACTGTAATCTCCACCTAGCCCCTACCTCTTTGCAGTATGAACCTCTAGTCAGTATGGAACAACAAGCTGCTTTCTTCTGCAACTTCACAGCTCTCCAGAGGGAGCGACAGTAGATGCTGATAGTGTTACATCCATACACCCACAGGGAAGAAACAGGAGTTGTGCCAAACTAGCTAACAATGCCACTTGGTTTAGTTGAAAAAAACAAGTGGTCACAGTGACCTGGAAAAGCCTCATCTGCTCTCTGTTTCTCAGCATGTACAGGCACTGCCAACAGAGAAGATTACCAAGAAGCCCATCCCTGAGGAGCACCTTGTTCTGAAGACTACATTTGAAGCTCTTATCCAGAGGTGCCTGCTGTCTGCCTCTGATCCGGTAGGTCTCTGTGGTGTTCCCAGAGTACTCCTGTGTTTGGGTGAATGCACTGGTACCTACAGCACAGCTAGCTATCACAGCCTCTCCTGAGACAGCTTTTTTTTTCCCCTTCTAAAGGCTGCTTTGAACAGCCAAAGCAATGTATAGAAAAGCCATATGCACATAGGATGTGGCAGTCTGGGGCCAGAGCACAGCCCAGCTGCCCAGGCACTTTGACTCTGGTCCTTACAGCCCTCAGCATGGGCAGAGCGTGGTGTGGTGCAATTTATGGACAGGGAATTACATTGCAGCTCCCTCTGCTGCTCTCTTCTAAGGAGATGGTTTGGACTTGGTCACAGTTGAGGTTTTGATGTTGATGGTTAAAAAAAAAAAAAAAAAATTTAAAATTCTAAAGCCTTCAGAAAGGGCTGTCCTTCCTTCTCTCAGGTGATCACTGTGAAGGCATGCCCTGTACATTTGCCTAACTGCTCCCTATAATTCAGAGCAGGAAGCAGCTGGTATTATGCCAGGTCTGAGCCGATGCTCACATACATGAGTACCTGCCTCAGATTTTGATTTGTGATACGTGATTTCTGATAACAAACTCATTTCAAAAGGAAACAATGGGTAGCAGAGTAGAAAGTTATGAGCTTTAACGTGACCGCTGGAGCTGGATAGGAAAAATTTCCTGTGGTAGTCAGTACTTTGTAAATGAGCCATCCATCTCAAAGCTTCTCATTTATTTCCAGTGGTCAGTAAATAACATGCTACCCCAAAGTCCAGATGCTGACTGTTCATGTGCTGAAAGGGGGGTGATGAAAAACAGGCTGGTGGTGTGCAGAGGGCTTTGTGCACTAAATTGTGCTGCTTACCAAGCACGACTCACACTCCTGTGACAATGGACTGGGAGCTGAGCTGTCTGAGGGCTCTGTGGCAGGGGCTGTGGGAGTATATTGGGCATCCGGTGTCGCTTCTGTCTTGTGTGCTGTACAATTTCAGCTGGCTCTGTAGTTTAGACTTGACATTTGCATGTATGTACTCCTCTCCACTGTGGGTCTCAGCCCGGCAATTTCAGGGTGAACTCGCCCACGCACTCCTTTGCAGAAGCTTTTTGAGGCTATAAGCCTTTCTTTGGACAGACCTCATAAGGTTCAGTAGCATTCAATTGCTCAAAATCCTTTTTTTAAAGGTTAGGCTGTAGAGTGCAGGGATAGTAGTTGTATACTGCATGGGCCCTCTGACCTTTTCTTCTTCTGAGTGGCCCTTCTCCCAGACACATAAAGAAGGCAAAAGCATTCAGTTCACATCTGCACCCTGCAATTGCTTTTCTGTTCTGCCAATGCATTTTGCTTGCTTCTCTCTGATTTTCTTAGGCAGAGCAAGCATTTCTGGCACACAGTGCTGAGTCACCACCCTGACTGTATACATCAGTTATTGTCAGAACAAACGCAGTTGCTACTCAGTTACTACATTCCAAAGGGGTAAATGGTAACAGGAAGCCAAGAGTGAGGAGAACAACCAGTTTGCACTTCTTCCACCTAATTTCCTTTGGCTGGAGAGTTGTCTTGCTGATCACTAAACACAATTTATTCCTCTTTGCCTTAGCTAACCATCTGTAAAATGAAAATGTACATCTTTTCACAGGTTTTGAAACAAATGTTCAGAAATCATGTATCTGAGAGTGAGCCCACTTCTTACCTGCTCCTCCTGGGGTCTTCTTTCCTTACTTGTCGCAGTTCCTTGACAACATAACTACTGCTGAGGGGTTTCCCATGCATGGCCTGAGATCCACATGCTGTATTCTCCCTTATGCCTTCTGCCATCTGAACAGCTTTCCCTAATTTCTAGCACAGCAGGTAGCCACCAGTCTGCCCTTACCCCTGAGCTAGAGCATTCCTATCGGCTTTGTTATTTTCTCCCTGGGAAATTATTTAATCCAGGGAAACTGTTCCAGTTGCTGGGGGAAATAACACTGTCCTAAGTGAAGATGAATTGATGTGCATACTAATTTAGGAGGAAGTTCCATTACTCTTGTGCACTGCTACTACTGTTGACCAGCACCTTTTTTGTGCTTCTGTAATTGTAATCTTGATGCTATATTACTGTTTTATTATTCTGGATTAAAATCTTCAATTTCTGTAGCTGTTTAAAAAAATAGTGGATAAAAATGCATTTCTCCAGCAGCTGCTGTGACACTCCAGGTGAAATATACTTTGGTGGCAAAATAATTCCAGATACATCAATGGGTGGTTTACTTCATATAAAATCAGGGAAGCACAAAGGATCTGTATGGACAGTTTGGATTAGGCTATTAGTTTTTCTACTGACAGTAGAAACTTACAAACTCCTGTTTTTACTAATCACATCAGGATTTGCCATAAATTATGACAGAGTTGTACATACTTAAACTTCAGTGACCACATGTGCCCTTAAGATCTCATTGATGTTTCTGGATACTTGATTCCAGTAATAACTTTATCCAGCTATCATTATGCTTTGCCAGTGAGCCATATTCACTATGTGAATTTTGTGTTGCAACTCAGAATTCTGTCACTTTCCATATCAGCTATATGAGTGGGTTTTGCAAATGACCAGTAGCTTTTGGGATGTACCTCTATAGTTTACTATTCTCTGTAGTGAATTAGTGGTTTACATACGGAGAACTACAGTCATATCACGTGGACTTTCCTAGCAAAATCAGGGGAGAAAAGTACAGAGCAAAGAATTCAAATGATGTGTTAGGAAAATGTTGAGAAAGGAATTTCATGTGCTGCATAGACTTCTCTGCAATGATATCAGATCAGTAGTGTTCTTAAAATTGCTGTGTTTTAATGTATTTTTTTCTCTTGCAGCAAACAAAGAGGAAACTAGATGATGCAAATAAACGCCTAGAGTTTCTATATGACAAACTTAGGGAACAGACAGTAAGTTCTGTTTTAAATTTCCCCCTCTCCCCCATCAAATATTGCAGGTATGGCCAATAACTTCATCGGTGGTGTGGACCCCTCTGCAATATGTAGCAGGTGTTTGTTTCCTCTTTAGGTGTGTGCTTCAAATCCACTTACTGTATGTTTCCATGCATTTCCCAGAAATGGATAGGTGGAGTGCTTGATCCCAAGTGCCTGTGCAGAATCTGTAGTGCTTTGGGGTCATGTCATGAGTTTTATGGTGCTGTGCAGGGACTGCACTGAGCCAAAGAGCAGAGCTCCTTGAAGTAAGCACTGGGTGAATGCATCTGGAGGGTGCCTGTCCTCAGCTGCTGGCAGAATGAACCAACACAGCAACTTTCCCTGCTCCCAGCAGGAAGTGAGACACACGCAGCCTGGGGTCATGTTGGAGGCTCACTGACTTCACTGGAAGGTAGATGTGCAAGTACTTCTGAAGATCTGGTAATTTTTCCAAAGCCTTCCAGGAGGTCTGTGGCAGAATAAAGGTCTGGGCTTAGACCTCTTAGTACTCGAGGATTAGAGTGGTCTAATCCTGTTATTGTCAGGCCATCTTTGCTGAGTAGTTAACTTTACCCCAAAGGCATAAAAGCTCAGTAGGTTTTTCTTGTGCCACAGTCTGTCACAGCAGGTCTCCCACCTCAGGGAATTGCATCCAAGGCAGCAAAGGCTTGCAGGGCTTTGCAGTACTGCAGAGAAGGTACATTCTGGTTGAAGTCTGCTGTTAGACTTCCCAGTGACTGTTCCGTGTGTGGTGCAGCTCTGAAGATGGCTGTCTAAAGAAAGGAACCGATTGCTCCACCTTCTTGAGGGCCAAATGTTACACTTAAGATTTCTGTTTTTCTAGCGCTAGCTTATGTGCTGTCTTTTCTTTCTGTTGACCTGTATTGCCTGGCTTTCTTGCAGCTCTCTCCAACCATCATTAGTGGTTTGCACAACATCGTGAAGAGCATTGAAACCCACAATTACCAGGAAGGACTGAACATCCACACGCACATAGTCAGCACCAGCAACTTCAGTGAGACCTCTGCTTTCATGCCTGTTCTGAAAGTTGTCCTCACCCAGGCCAATAAGCTGGGTGTCTGAAGTAACCCTGCATTTGCAAAGCCTTGACGGTTGCTTTTCCAAAGAAGTGCATTTCTACAGCAAACATGCAGGATACGGACCAAATGCTAGTCCTTACGGCATGTTGCAGTAGAGTGCTGACAAATGGCATTACACTCTCCCTGCAAAATACTTTGTTCTAGGAGGGCCATGGAGCCCTGGTGCTTTTCTTATTTTAATCGTGTTCCCGTCCCTAATGATTCTTCTCTACAAATAGTATATTTAATGGATGATGGCCCTATATTGTCAATTTTTAGATGCATGTTATACTGCTAAACAGTGGCTTTTAATAACAGATATACATATTAAAACAAGATAGGTTGTGTATCAGACCCTAAAACAGATTATTCCCTTCTACCCCACTGTTCCGCATCCACCAGATTAAAGAGTCTGATTGTATTGTAAGTGTATTTGGTCTTTCATTTTATGAAACTGCTTGGAGTTATGTTAACTAGCTTAATTTTTGCACCGGGGCAAATGGGCAAACTAAGGGCTAATGTGATATTTTCAATAAATGTTAATTTATTAAAATGTGTCCTTATGAAGTGCAACTTAGATATTTTGAACCTGTACTCACAGTGGGGCAGCTTTCTGTTGTGTCCTAGGTGTGAGGATATTTTTTTTTGCCATACTCGTCACTAAAAGCTGTTTAACATTTATACTGAGAAATTTATATTTCAAGGAAAGGTTTAGCAGGATTCTGAACACATCTACAGGTATTTTTAAAAGCTAAGAGCAGAAATAATGCAGAGTGGTTTAAGCCACCCATACAGACTACACAGATATTTAGTGTGTGAACAAGGTGCATGTTGTTTCTTACAGTCCCCTGAACCTAGAGATTGCTGCCTCTGCTGCCGTGCTTACCCCTGCGAGGGCATGCTGCACTGTGAAACTGTGAGCTTGGTTGGGTGAGTTTCATGGCATGCTGTCCTTTCCTGTGGCACAGTCAGAGTTACCTTTAAGTTTTAAAAATTTGAAACAGTGTGCCATGAATAGCAAGTATGTCTAGGAAGAGCAGCATTTGGAAGAAATGCCCAGGATTTTTTAAAAAACACAGCTTTGCCTGAAAACTACCTAAAATATCAGTGTTTGTGGAATGTAGATCTGGCAATATATACTGCAAGAAATATTATAAATAACAATGCAAATCATTGCTGACTTCTGTGACTTAAACTGATTATGAGTTACAGATTTGTCAGGCAAAGCAGTTCCATTCCTCTAACAAAATTCAGCTTAACTTTATTTCCTTTCCAGCATTATTGACCTCATAAGCTCTTATAATTGGTGAATATAAAGCATCAATATGGAGTTGCTTTGATTCAGGAGTTTAAAAAAACTGGAGTAATTTTCTTCCCCTTGATCTAGGTTATAGGTTTCTAAGCAGTGTTCTAAGTAGATTGCATTCTTCTGCTCCTGTCACTTGGAAGGTTTGCAGGTATCCTCCTTTATTTGTCCATGGCCTTAATAAAAGCCCCTTTCCCAGCAGGCTCCGGTATTGGCTGAATTGCATCAAAAATGCGAAGTATGTTAATGCTGCCAGAAACTGGTGATAAGGAAATAGCAGTCTACCTCAGTGGGGAAAACATTTAGGTCACCAGCTCTACTCCTGGTTGCTGGGACCACATTATTGGTAAATGTTCCACAGCGCCTCCTGATGCAGATGAGAATAGTAACAGCTTGGTGTGCTCCACTTTCCTCCCCTGGGGCTTCCACTCAGTAGGGTGGAAGGCAGGTGTGCTGGGTTGGCCTGGTGTTTGTGATATGCTGTTCAGCACGAAAAGGAAAGCAGAAGAGAACTGGTGGATGGGAGGTGCTGTGAGAAAGGTAGAAGGGGAATTCAGAAGCTGGTCTTGCATATGCTCTCACCGAGTGTTTTTGGAATACTCCTGGGCAAGAAGCAGGAGTGGTGGTAAGTGGCACTTGTGATGGAGTTTGTTTGTGAAGCTGGCTCTTCTGGCAGTAACAGCTGGGGAGACTGACAGCAGTAGCAGAATTGGGATGGGCTTTGGTAGGTGCAGTGGGCAGGGCTGCGGGCAGAAGCCTTGCTGTAAATTGGAAGCTCGTAAGAGGAGCAGCAGGACCTGACAGGATTAGCTGGGAACAGCTCCCCAGTGTGATGTGGCTTTGTAAAAGCCAAGGGAAGTAATGGCATCACACAAGCTTTCGTGAGGCTTCCATCCATGCAAAAGAGGATACCAAGTGAGAAAGGACTCAGCAAGGCATGCAGATGTCAGGGACCGAAGGAAGAGACTAAATAAACTTTGCTTGTTCACCTAGTGAAGAGCATGAGGGAATCAAGTTGATTGGAACTAAAGAGCAGTGTTGGCAGGAGAACAAATGTGGTATGAGCTGGCCACAAGTAAGCTTGGTCTGGAAATTGAAGTAGTCAAAAATGAGGCCACCGGATCAGAGAGAAACACTGGGGTTTTTTGACGTGGTAGTATCTTTGGGTACTGTGATGATGTGCCATCGGCCTGGACACTGTATGTCAGCAATGGAGTCATCTCACTCTCCTCGCTGAAAGGAAAGCTGTCTTCCACCTTGGCCATCCTCAGGAGCAGAAAACTGCCCTGCCCAAGTACATAACAGAAGTGGATACAAAAATCTGAGAGCAGCTGAGATGAATAATAATAGTTAATCAGTTATGCTGCTGTCTGTATCTTCAAGGAATGCCAAGCAATTAGCCACCCATCTGATCTTATAAATGCAAATGGCCATCTTCATTTACAGAAGGCAATGAAGCACTGCCAACTTATGCTGGTAAAAGAATTTCGCCCCAGATAGCCTAATTTTGATCTCACTGAGTAGGAAGAGATTTATACCATGGTGTTAACACCAACCAAGCTACTCTTCTTTGCGGCCCCCCAAGGCTGCAGAATTACAAGTAAAAGGGACGGAAGGAAATTCAAAGATGTAACCAGCAGCATGGGTGTTGTCCAGTGGCAGCTGACATGAGAAGGTATCTTACTACTTCAGCTGTCACCATCCAGGCAAAAGCATCAGTAGGAGAGTTTGTGAGAGAGGGCAGTGTTAATCAGTTCTCTCCTGCTGCCGAGGTGGGGATGTAGCAGGGGCAGTACTGCAGAGCAGGCTGACTATAGGCAGAATGTCTAAGTACTTGAGTGAAAACCTTTTTCTGCCTGTAAAGCTCTGCAATAGATTTACCTTGGTTTTGCTGGCTGAAATCCAAGGCCAGCATTAGACGTTCATGTTGGAGATTGTCTTTTAATCACTGCAGCATTCCTAGCCTGTGCAATGTTTACATCAGATTTGTTCTGTGGTGCGCCTTTCAGAGAGCATACGGATTGGGAATGTGGGTTTACTGTTTAGTAACTGTGTTTTCCCTCCCCAGAAGGGAGCATGTGCTAGATTGACTGGGCTATTGAGAGAGGAGGAAGGGGGGGTCTTGCTGCCATAGCTGTTTCCCCCCAAAACTATGGAGAGGAGGGGGCATGTTTTGGGAAGCATGGCAGAGATAGCATGCATAGCAGTGGCACCACTCCCCAGGAGTCCTGCAAGCTCCCCTCAGCTTCATCCTCACCTCACCTCTGTGCTGGTCCTTTGCTTCAGCAGCACAAACCCCACTGTGTCATTAGTCTGTCTGGAGACTCTGCTATGCCTGAGAGGGGAAAAAAAGGAGCCCCTGGGTCAGACATTTCTCTCCCCTGTCCGTCCCCCCACCATATCTGTGATGCCACGTGGCTCTGTACCCATAAGGGTTCACTGTTCTGAGCTGCATTAAGCATCCATCGCAGACAGGGCAGCACATATAGACCCAGACATGGCTCAAAGCTAAACGAAAGAACAGGCTTATGTGGCCAAACAGCCACCCACTGATTCTGCCTCCCTTGCAGGGGATGCTGAGCATCCCATTGGGATGCCTGGTGCTGAGCTGAGTTGCTCAGCCTTGAACAAGAGCCAAGGCCACTGCCAGAGTATACTGAGGAGTGTAATAAATAATGTACCAGGAACAGTTTCAACATGTCCAACCTTAAAGTGGGAAGCTCAGGGTAATCTCCCAGCCTTGACTCACCGTATGCCGAATTGGTCATTCCCATGCTTCCTCTGCAGATCAGACAGATAGATCACCAAATGCCCAGGCAGGATGTATGGATACATTTAATGCAACCCCCATTCAAAAGAGGTTAAACTGATTAAAATTCCTATGAGTTTTAAAGCTGCAAGTTAGCCAGAAGAGAGTCTAATTAAGAGAGGATTTATTAAGGAGCACCCTAAAAAGGCAACTGCAGCTGACCTCAGCAGTAAGTCCATGCCTGCCTGGACAGCACAAGGGACACTTCTCGGGAACCTGTTACTCAACTTCTTTACCAGGTACATGAGAAGCACTTTAATACATAAACATTGAGCACATTTTTCTTGTCCCTCTGATGTTTCAGGTTTTGTTTCCTTCTTTACCACTTAAGGCCTTCATTTGAATAATGCTTTGGGGTTATTACTTCATTTTTCATGCAAGAGAAAAGAAAAAAAGGCCACTTGTCAAAATTTTAAATAGCTCTGTGCTGAAACGTGATGGTAGCAGGCAGCAGTAACATTAAAATGATACTCACTGTGTTCTCATGAACCATTTGCTACCTTTCATTGTTGCTGCCCTCTTTTCTTTCTTCCAGGTAGAGAATTCTAGAAGAATGTTAAAACATATGAAAAATAATCTTGGTTTTAATAATATACTCTACTGATTCACTTGCCTCGGGAGTTGTAGTTAGTAATTAATTAGCACAGCAGACTAATGTGCTTTGTACCAATATCACTCATAAAGCTGCTGTCACCCAGGTCCAGGCCTGTGTCCCTAGCAATTGCCCATCAGGAGTCAAGGCCAATGCTGCACCAGGAATCGTTTGGGGTGGAGGTAGGCTGGTGTCTGCCTGCCTCCCCCTGCCATACCACTCACGAACTCTGGCAGGAGCCTCCCTCTGAACTCCTTTGTGTAGCTTTCTGAAGGCCGAAAGGGGTAACGCTTTCAGGCCAAATAACTAAGGAAGGACACATAAATTCTGGAGCTGTGTAACATTAGAGCTCAGGTTTTGCTATGTTCCTTTGCAATAATAAAAATTGTAAAACTCTTTGTCTAAGACATTGCAAAGCCATTCAAGCCCTTTGCAGCCTCAGCTTGAGAGTATCGTCCCAGGCTCACACACCTCAGCAAGGCAAAGAGCCTCTAGATCTCATGTTATTTGGCAGCAAGGCTTTTTGGTGGGATACACATCACCCTAACAGCCGCTGCTGCCTGCCCATGTGCTGTCATGCAGAGCACAGCACAACAGGCAGGGCGGTTGCAGGTTGAAGTAGATCCCCCTATTCTACCCTCTGCAAAGTTTAGGTCTTTGTCCTCTGTTCTTGTGTTGGTTATCTGACAGTTTTGTTGGCAGAGTAACCTCCTTCTTCCCAGCAAGACAGAAGTATCTTTGCAGCACAGAAACGCCTGTCCCCATCAGTGGTAGGAATTTGCCAGCGAGATACTCACAGATTCATCTTATGGGCAGCATTTCCCACCTCAGTGTAGATGATGGAAGAGCCCTCCCTTGCTGGCGAGGCTGCAAGAGGATGTGCGTTCACTTGCAAGGTGCGACAAAGCAAAACTCAAAGCCTGTGCCTATCTGTTAAGCAACCCAGTGCGACATTTCAGCCAGGTTCAGAAGGGCACACTCTGTACTAGGGGGATCACACGCTCGCATGATGCCTGCAAGCAGATTTGAGCCCATAGTCTAGTTCTTTGGCCCATCAGTGAGATTTCGGCAAGAGCTGTGCTGAGACAGACAACAGTGAGACTCATTTGAAGTTAGCTCATAAGATAGCACCAACAGCTACGTACAGGTCACCCAGCCCACAATTAAATGTCAGGTGCCTCCTTCACCTGAACAGAAAAGGCATTATTGCAGCAGAGGAGGCCAAACTCAGTGAGCAGACGGACACCTATGACAGCACAATGTCCAGCTGGGATTGCCAGCAAAGGCAAGATGTGCAGAGGAGAGGGAGGCTGTAATCTTTCTCTCCAAACACTGCCCTGAGTCCTCATTTCCAGCACGTCTGCAGTCACTATACCTTCACCATTAAGTGCAGCAGACAAAACCAAGCAGTTTCCAGATTTCTAAACTGCACTCAGGCTTTTTTTTCCAGACTTGCACATCCTTCACTTTTAAAAATATGAACCCTGGAGTGCTTACTGAGAAAATCTCCTTTTGTGTTTGTTGCTGCTTTGGTTCCAGCTCCTCAGGTTTCTTCTCTAGGCGATTCTGGCTCACTGAATGTTTTCTAGTATTATTTTTTTACCAAGGGAAAGAGGATTCAGATTGCAAAGTCTTTTCTTTGCATCTCTGGGTACTAGCAAGATCTTAGCCCAGCAGTCCAGATCTCTGTCTGTGGCATATAGTCCTGACATCATGATCTGCGTAGCCAGGTAGCTTTTTAAAAGAGAGGAGATGTTTTCACAGCATCATGTCCCAAAACGTACTGCCGCCCACTGCCACTGCAGAGATCCTGGGACAAATGCTGATGCTGTCACTGAAGTGCCACTGCCTGAGTGGTGATTTCTGGGATCAGGGGAACAGTGACAGGCTCCACTCATGAGGAATGACACTATGCTATGACACTCTCAAAGGGGCGGCTTTGGTCTTGCTTGGGCTTCATCTGCTCCTCTGCTTCCATGAGCAGTAGGGACCCCTCTGGTCCCAGGTGAGCTGGGTACAGGACAATGTCCCTCTTCCACCTTTGCTGCTGCACTTGACAAGCTTTCTCCACCTGTGGCTGGCTTTGCTAGGACAGGGGCAAGAGGCCTTCTCCTTCACAGGGAGAAGCACCAGCATTCCCCACACCCAGAGGAGATCCGTCCACAGCAGAGCTTTTGACATGTCGTATTTGTCCACCTGCTTTCTGTGCTGTGCTGGCTACTGTGTAGACAAACGACTATGAACCAGAAGTGAAAGTAGGATATAAAACTTGCAGTATGGTGTGCGAAGGTAACATCACAGTAACGCACACTGGTGGCAGAGCGAGCCTTCACAGGTGCATTCATCAATGACTCAAATTAGTTGGAAATCTCATAAAGTAGTGTCCTTGTGTGGCCTTTTGCCAGGGTGGCAGGAATGTTTGAGGAAGGCAGCTGCTAGGTTTCAGAGCCACTTGCCTTTGTGTGAGTGTACAAGAAATAGTATCTATCCCATGCCATCCCACAGCTTACAGAAGCCAGGTGAGGACAAATGCTTTCATCCTGTCTTTCGAAAGAGCGGAGCTCCACAGATTCCGTATTTCCTTGCTGCCTGGTAGCACCCCCATTTCACTCGCTCTGAGCCCTGACCTTCCTCCACTGAACGCTCAGGGCAGCATTCCTGTGCGAGCTGCCAGGTGCAGAGGTGAGCTTTGGGCTGTGCAGTTTGCTCCTGTAAGCCCGAGGGTCACCCACACTGTAGTGCGCCCAGCAGCAGCCAGGGAGCAGCTGGCGTGTAAGGGATGGAGGCCTCTTTCTGCCCTCAGACACTGAGAGATGGAAAAGCCATTAAAGGACAGGAGTCCTGCCTGTGCCCGTGCCACTCCATCCTCCCCTCCTGTCTTCCCAGAAACATTCAAAACTAAACAAAAAGCATTGCGGACAAGCATTTTATCCGGGTTTAGCATCTGTTTCCCACCAAATGGCTTAAACCCTCCATATGCTGCTTGTGCAAGATGCTCCCTGCAACGCGGCGGGTGAAGAGCCTCACTAGTGACAGTGAACTACTCTGCCCGCTGCTCCTCCGTGTATCTGGGTCACCCCGCCGCCACGGGTGAACTCGCCACTGACGAACTAACACACCCTGGCACACCGGATAACGCGGCGTCCTCCCGCTCCCACAGAGGCTTGCAGCGGGGGGGCGGCGGCAGCAGCACGGGGGAGACAGCACTCCCGGGAAACCACATCTGAACGCTGAACCCATCCTCCACCCGTGGGGGGACGGGGTAAACAAAAAGCGTGGCACGCTCTTCAGTCGGGTACGCGCCGCGGATGAAACAGCGTGCTGTCTTGTTGGCTTGTTTGTTTTCAATGCCCACCTTGTTACTCCCAGTCAGATAAACTTTATTAACTAGCTCTTGATTATCTGCTCCTCCCTGGCACCGGTGGCATCTTTTATTCCGGTTTCACAGGCTTCCAAAATTAAGCGTCTTTGAAATCCGCCTCTCTCGGGCAGCGTTTGCCTCCTCAGGCTCGCAGGCAGCCGGCAGGAGAAGCGCCCGCCGTTCTTCCAGGGCAGCGGCCGAAGAAGGCGCAGGCAGGGCGGACGGAGGCCTGTGCCTCGGGACTGACGCCCGCCCGCAGCCACGCCCGCCCTTCGGTGGGTCGGGGGCCGGTTGGGGGGACCCCCGGGCGCGCGCTAACAGCCGTTGGAGGCGCCGCCGCGCGCGACCGCACTGCCGTTAGGGCGCCCCAAGGGGCGGCCCCTCGCCGGGGGCGGGGCGGCGCCGGGCCGCCATTGGCTGTCGCTATGCAGGGCCGGCGGCCGCCCCCCCTCCCCCCCCCGCCGTGGTGCGGGGCGCAGCCGGCGGCGCGGAGGCTCCATGGAGGCGGCGGCAGCAGCAACAGATGCGGTGGCGCGGGCCGGCTGCCCCTAACCGCTCCTCGGCCGAGCTGTGCGGGGGCCGCCGCCGCCCCTAGCGTCCCGCCGGCGAGATGGCCGGGCCCCGGCGGGCGGCGAGCGGCGAGGCGGGCTGCGGGCAGGCCATCGTTTGGCGCAACGTGGTGCTGATGGGGCTGCTGCACCTTGGTGCCGTCTACGCGCTCAGCCTGGTGCCGCGGGCGCAGCTCCTCACCCTCTTCTGGGGTGAGTATGGGGGCGGCGCGGGGCTGCGCCGTGCCACAGGTGGGGCGAGGGACGGGGGGGCGGCTTCCCGCCGCGGCCCCCCACCGGCTGGGGGCGGAGGGTTTCCTCCGCCGGTCCCCCGGGGCCGGTGGCGGGGCAGCGAGCCGCCCCTCGGTTTTTGTGTCTTTATCCCCCGTTTATTTGTGCGGTCGCTTCGCTGCGTTCGGCGCGGGCCGGGCGCGCCCCTGAGCGCCGAGGAGAGCGGACGCCCCCGGCAGCCTCCGCCGCTTTTGTTCCCGTGCCCCCCGGCCGCTCCCGGGATGCCACTGCCGGCGCCGCGCCGGGCCCTCGGTTGCTGTAGAAACAGGCGGCGCTCTCCCTCCGGTTACATTTATCAATTTTTTTTAGTTTTTAAAAAAAAAAAAAAGTCAAGCAGCTGATATTTCGCGTTAAAAGTCCGATAGAGAACGCGTTTGCCCTCCCTTTGCAGTTTCCTCTTGTTACTTTATGAACATCCACGTCTTTCTGCTCTGGTTGGGAGTAGAAAATCACTGTCCTTTGTCTCTTGGGGAAGGTGATACATTTTCTCACTGGGGAAAATTTAAAAGTCGAGGAAGAGCTGTAAGGCGCTGGCAAGGAGAAAATAAGCCCAGCTGTGCTTTCTGAAAGGAGGTGGCTTACTGTGTCTGTCTTCTTGCTAGCTGTGAAAAGCTGAGGATTCGGTTTGGGAAAGAGAATACAAAATATAGCACCTTTACTTCCATCTTACAGTGAGGTCCTCTTTTTTTTTTTAAACCCACAAAAGAATAATGCTGGGAGAAGAGCTACACAGGAGCACTGCGGTGTTGTGCAAGATTTCTCAGGGTTTGTGAGACCAATAGATGGATGTCAGCATCATCCTTCACCAGGCAGACTTGTGTATCGAGTCATGTAAATGTGGGTGGCCAGGAGGATAAAAACTTGAATGCAATTTCTTGGGTAAAGGACCAGCTTTGGGGAGCTTTTGAGTGAACGGAGAATGTAACGGCCTGGGACTCTTCTATACAAATAGAGGAAAGAAGGGTTTGTGCTGCAGGGAGCTCACAGACCGGGAATTCGGATCGTTAGGCTCCGTCAGTGGTGTTGAGGTGACTCTCAAAAAGGCCCAGCCAAATGCTTTAGAAATCAGGTTTATTTCTTCTGTTTGAAGAATTCCTAAATCTGTTTTTCACTGTTCAGTTTTTGATACTCATTCTGTCTTAAACCCTTAGAAATAGCCACCATTGCTGTTTGCAGTTGGGAAATGAACCTTTTTGCCAATTACCATCCTCTGACAAGTTCTTAATTGGGAAAATGTTTCTGAGTCCCTGGTGGGGACCTGGCATTTGACTGGCTGCATGGTCGTTAACCTGGCTCGCTACCAGAAAAGGTTTGGGGGGTGGTTGTGTTTTGCTTAGTTTCCTTCTGAGAGTGCTACTCCTGTCTCCTCCCTGTTGAGGCTGATTTCATAGTTTACCTTTGCCATAGCCTGATGGCTGGGGAGACCAGGAGAACCTGCGGGAACTGCGTGGCCAGAATGCAGTCTGTGGTCTGCTTTCAACCCTTTTAGGTCCTGTAGTGTGCGGGCAGGTGGGCTTTCTTTTTATCTGTTTTGCCTTTCCAAGAAGACAAGTTGAAATCATCTCTGACTTCACTGTGACTTAATTACAAAAATCTCTAAGGCTGGAGCCTTACCAATTTCAGCCCTCCATCTTCCAAGTTATTTTTTCATAGTTGAAATTAAAGAGATGCTAAATAATAAACAGGTCTCAATGACTTTGCAACTTAATGTCTTTCTTTCAGAAAAAGTGAGAGCCTCCCATTTATCAACATCATTATTTTTAACAGCCACCCTAAAGCAGACCACAAAGTTTTTACAGGAGTTTGCCGGGTGGTTTTTACAGGGGCTCCACAGCAGGGGAGTGGGTGTGTTGGCTCCAACTGTCCTGGCCAGCTGCACACTGCGTGCTGCTCTCGCAGCTGGCTGCTGCAAGGTCTGCCCACCTCAAAGGTGCTGGGCAAGGTGAAAGTACAGGATCTCTGGCAGAATACATCAGACAAAAGTAGCTTGCTGTCACACTGGAGACACCTCACGGTCCCCCTGAGAGACTGTCTCAGGGTAGACAAAAGCAGCACTGCTGTTGCTTAAGTTAAACCCACCTTGCTTCAGTCTGGAAGGAGCCAACCAGTAAAGTCATGTCAGAAGGACGAAGTGTCGATCAGCTGTGTCCCTGGCCCTCCCCAGTTCTCCACATCTCCTTCCCTGTGCAGACCAGCTGTGAGACTGCCTTCAGAGGCAAAGTTGGGTGGTAGCACAGTTGGGTGGTGTGTAAGGGTGTAGTGTCAGGTAGTGCAGAGATGTGCGTGCACCAAAGGGTGTGGATTGAAGAGCTGCAGCCCTCATTGCATCTATCTGTGGTTTCATTTTTCTTCCCAAGCTTGCCTGGGACTTGGGAAGCTTCCCAGTGATCTTATGCAAGCCCTTGCACTGCTCTGTCCTGTGCTCCCCACTATTGCTCCCCCATGGATGAGCTGCAGGAGCAAGTGTGGAGAGTGGCTCACCAGTGCTGGGTGGGACCTCTGTGGTGTCTGGCAGGAAGCCAGCAGCTTCCCATCACTTGCCACTGCCTGCTTGGCTTTTTACTTCCTCCTCCCCTGAGGCATCCGTGTCTCCATGGGCTCCCAGCTGGGGCAGACTGTGTGCTTCCCTACCTTTGTGCAGGGTTTGCTTTCTTCCTTCCCACCCCTGAAAGCAGTTGGTAATCCCTGATTCACCACTGCTTGCTAAGTGGAGCTGAAATGCTACTGTGCCACCTAGAAAACAGCTGTTCAAGCCAAACTGCCTGCTCAGCAGGGCTGATTTCCCTTAGTAATTTATTGATATTCATCCAGCTGTACATAATAGACAACAGAAAAATGCTGCCAAGTGAAGGCTCCACTGGTTGTTTACTCAGGATTATCTGTGCTCCCCTGATCCCATTGCCTCCCACATAACACCTTGAGGCCCGTATTACAGCTTCCCGCACCCCATATGGAGCCAGGGTTGCACAAGGGATCCCAAACAGCATTCTCGGTGCAGCCATCTCACCCAGGGAGCACCGGGAATTGGGTTATCTTTCATGGGATGTACAGATAAACTGGTTAAAACATAGGCTTTTGGGGCCATCCCGGTGCCTCTGTGGAATTTAGGTTCAGCCCAAGCTGAACAAAACCAATAAAATTATTCATGTCAAAATTTTCCATGAGCTGGGAACTGCCTTAACCCAAGAGGCAGCAGATGATATGTGCGAGGCATCAAGCAGCCCTTGGCTGTGACCAAGGGACAGCCCTGTAGCCGTCCTGGCAGACCCCACCGGCACTGTGCCTTTGAAATGTCTCCCGCTCTGCCAGCCCGACCGCACTCACCAGGAGCATGCGCCCCCTTGCCTTGCTGTTTTCCAACCTGACTTGTGGTTTGGTGCAGGGGTGTGTGGAGAAGACCCTGTTGCCTTCCCCTTTCCCTCCTGATCCAGAGCCAGGCAGCTCGGGATACGTGGTCCCTCCTTCCTCTTGGTGCTTTGCTATCTGCATCCATGCTCTTTTGTAGCTGACAGCTGCTGCTTTGGGGCATCCCTGCTTTGGAAAGGGGTGGGAACTGTTGAGGAAACATGCCCCGAGGCTTATCTGCCTCCAGTCCCACATGTAGGTTTGCTGGGGACAGCCGACAGGTTTGGCAGTGTTCACCCGCCTGCTTCACCATCCTGCAAAGCCCACAGCATGGTGCAGCCCAGGCCCCAGGGGAGCTGTCATGTGGACCTTTCCCTTCAGGTCTCTCTTTGTCCACCTGCTTTTGCAGGGCTTTGGGTTCCTGGTGCTTAGCACCCCCTGTAGAGAGATTTGAAGGGCAGGGATCGCCATTCTCTGTCGACTTGCATTGAGAACCGAAGCAGAGTGGGACCACCTCGCTGTTAGTGGGGCCAGAAACCAGAGAGCAGCGTTGATGGGTCTGCCAGCTGGGCCAGGCATGCAGGTTCCCCAGGAATGGCTTGTGCAAAGGCGTCCTTGTGGCCAGCTGTGGCTCGCTGATGGCCTCTTTTGGGCTGGACATGCTGCACCTCCTTCCACCCGCCACTCAGTAGGAGACTGCGCAGCTCATCCCCTAAATTTGTAACATGCCATTAAATGATGCTTCTTAACCAGGAACCTCTTTGTTTCAGCCAGCTCCATCCTGTTGCAGTCCCAGTGAGTTTATCTGTTTGGATTAGGAAAGCAAAGCAAAAAACTCTGAAATTCCTGTACAGAGAAAATTACCAGCATGTTTCACTGCAGGGCCCAATGTTTCCTCTGCTAACAGGTTTTTTTTTAATGGGCTCATGATCACTTCTTTTTCTTTCAAGACTCCATTCTGGGGGGATCATGTGATGTGTAAGGGTCTCAGATTTTTGTTTGGAAAAAAGTGCTTTTTAGCCTTCACAGGGGGCTTGTGAGGAAGCACTTGAAGTAGCCAAATGTATTACAGAACGTAGAAGAACTCACAAAAGATGAAGATTAAAACCTTTTCTTTCAGGCTGCCAAGCATTACTAGTACTAACTTTAAAAACTGGCACTGGCATGTCCACCCAGAGACCCATCTGGATGGGTTTCGCAGAGCTGCCTGATAGCTGAGCGGATGTCAGTTCACATGTTGATACGCCTTGCCAGAGCCTGTTATCGGGGAGGAGGATGGCCTTGCTCTGATGGTGCTCATATAGGAGGGGGCCTTGTTGCTGTTATTTTAGGAGTGTTTAGGAGATGTTTTAGTGCTCTTGAGAATGCCAGATTGATCATGTTCAGCCGTGGTGGGCCCCGTGCCATGTTTACCCACAGGTTTCCCCTGCGCTTGAGCACTGTCTGTCTGAGAGCACAGACGGAGCAGCAGTGCTGCCCAACTGCATCCCTGCCAAAACGCAAGCTGCTCCCAGGCACAGGTCTGGATCCAAATCTTGCTGCCTGGATCCCTTCAATAAGAGAGATTAAAGCAATTGTGATCTTAACACTTTGGGTTACTGTGGTACCTGGAAGGTACCACCAAGATCATCACCTCCTTCTCTGCTCTTCTGGTAGCGTGTCAATGTAATGAGGCATATGTTGCTGTTGTGCACTGCAGATGCAAGTTTTATTGGTCTTGCACATTTCAGAAGTCTTGCATATTCTTGAGTGCCATCTACTGGCTTTTTGTAATAACTACTGGTTATTAACTGGTTTTAGTTGTTAACCATTTCTACGCACAGTGTTAGAAACTCTGCACAGACGGCTCTACATAAAAAAATCCTAGCTCCACGGAAGTTCCATTCGGTACCTCTGAGACCTCTGTGGATGAAGGAGAGTGGAAATATTGTCTCTGTTTCACAGATGTGAATTAAATTGTTTACTTTTTATTACTAAATTATTTTTATTTACAGAATTAAAACTTCTCTTGCTGTCACTCCTGCTGCCACTCTGGCAGGAGCACCCTCCAGGTCCTGCAAAGTGGTTAGGCTCAGGTGATTTCTGTAGGCGAGGTTTTAGGTCAGGAAACAGGTAGTGAATGCTCTTAGATACCTCTGCAGTGTTGTCTGTAGCCACCATGGCAGAAGGGGCTTAATGAACAGAAGAACCTTACCTTGCCTTACTTCCAGGAGAGATCTCCTGTCTGCTGGCTTACAGAATAGTCCCAGCCATGAGCAGTGAGCAGGTCTGGGAGGTTTCTGTGGTGTACAGAAGGCAAGCCTTGTTGTCCATCATCCCCTAGCTCCACCATGCTCTCATCAGTTCAAGACATCAGCTTGTCCTCTAGATAAGCAGAAAAGAGGTGGACCTTCAGGATGGGAATTGCATCTCTGAGGTGCACATCAGCACCAGGGAATATCCATGCTTATCTCTGGAGTGGGTTTGGACTAGCTTTTCCTCCCCTGCCCTGTTTGCAAGTGTTGTTTTACAGCTGTCTCTCTTGATGGTCAAGTTCTTGGCTTGTTCCTTCCACTTACACCATCAAGAGCTGAATTCCCATCATTTCTGATGGCAACAGAGCCTTTTCTCAAACAGTACTTCTCTCCTTAAAAATGACAAGTGCCCTGGAGCAGGGGGTGGCTGTAATGTGCTGTTCCCTAGCTTTTCACATCTGGGAGTGGTCTGAGCTCTGTGTCCACTGGGAGAACACACCGTCCACGTAGCTATGCTCAAACATGAGAGTGGTCCTGGGCCTGTTCCAGATCCTGCTCTGAGATGCTCTACTGCAGAGGACATTCCTGCCCGTCAGATGTTTCCCTTCCCCAGCATTCACTCCTCTCTTGTTTTAAGTGTTGCTGGAGATGATTCCTTAAGGTCTGGTCTGTGAACTTCACAATGTTCAGCTATAAGTACATATTTTTGTTCCCCATCTTGATTTTATCCCCAGTGCATTGGTGGTACTCTGTTTTGTTTCCCTCTGGTTTGTGTGCTGCACATCACATGGTCACCGTGAACATGACAAAGATTGGAGAAAAATATCTAATGTCTGTGTGGATGCAGAGTGTGTGTGTGTGTGCTGAGCCCTGGATGCATGTGATGGGTCTTTAGTCCTGTTCTCAGGAGGTGGGTTCAAGGCACTCTTAATGTAATGTGTTCTTCCAGTTGGGCAGTGCGAATGGGTGCGCAAGTAGTGAAGCTGTTTGTGTTCAGACACTGGGATGTTCACCTGGCACAAAGCACTGCTGGGCCCTTGGCTGCTCTGAACCATGCCAGAAGATCCCTTGACCTGTGCGATGAGGACACAGATGAGAGCTGGATCCAGCAAAGGTAGAAAACGCTGTCTCTATACTCCTACTGAATTTGACAGCGATTGTTGGCTTCCGGGCTGCCCCCTGACACTGTGGGGCTGGAAGAAGCAGCCCCGTGAAGGAAAGAGCAGGGGAAGTTTGCTGGCACCCCCAGAGCTGGTTGTGTAAAACACACAGAAGCCCAGCCAAGGGCCACGGAAGCATGAGATGCCTTTTCCAGCTGTGGCCCACCAGTTCCTAAGCTGCTGCAGGCAGGCGCTGGGGAGGCAACAAAGCTCTAGCTTTTTGTCTTGGGTTACGTGTGGAGGTGAGGATGGCAGTATACAGGCTCTGAGGAGTTTCCATGGATGAGTCGGGATGGACTTCGCTCCAAGTAGAGGGAACGCTTTGGTCAGAGTTGCGTTGGTGTCAGAGGAAGTCTCAAGGGGCTGGGAGCAGATCAGATGCCTCCTTTCTAGGAGGTGCTGCCAAGCAGAGCAGTGTGAGCCATGCAGACGTGCTTGTCTGGGACTGCTGCAACAAAAGTGTTGCTCTTTCCCCTGGGAGGGCTGGGCTGGAAAATGTGGGCTCCCCCACCAGAACTTAGTATGCATCATCATCACTGGCACTCCGCCTTCCCTCCCTGCAATTACAGTTGCACTTGTAATTAACACTGATGTTATAATTGAAGCCAAGCAATTTCTTGCAATCAGATTTTATTTTTACCGTGTAGGCTAACAATAAAATGTGCTGCCCCACTGGAGAGCTGAAACATTAACAATTACTGTGCTAAGTAAAGCAAGGCTGATATGAAAGAGAAGGGAGGGCTGTTTGTCAGATACTGGCGTCAGGAATCCTGCATGCCATCCCTCTTGTGCAGAAACCTTAGCACCAGGAGGATGGGCATTTCTGGAAGGAGACCGAAATGAGGATCTTTCTCAACCCATTTTTGGCCACTGGCTTCTGAGATGATGATCTGAGTGGCTCAGAATAAAATAACCTGGCCTTAGCAAATGGGGAGCTCTTCTTGGATAGACTCATTCTTTGCCTGGCTCTTTGGCTGACTTTGTATTTGTGACTGTTTCATATCCTCCCCAGTCGAGGCTCACTGTAATGCCTTCTGTGCCAATAGGATCCTCCTGTGTCAATGGAAGGGGTTGCAGTGTTTGGGTGCTCCTACCCTGCCCTCTGCTTCTGGAGTAGTTCACGGGATGTCTCCTATCATGGTCATGCAGCTGGATCTGTGAAGGGACTCCTGCCCAGGCCCTTAGGTGGTATTTCAGAAGCAAGAGAGAAGGTACCTGGAAGGGGTTTGCATTCATCTAATCAGCAGTTGCTGCAGGAAAGAGGTGTGGTGGACATACAAGCTCACTGTGCCCTTCTGGACACCCAAGAGCTTGGAGAGAAGCTGGAGGCCAGGGTGAGACAAGGTGTATCTGAGGCTTATTTCATGTTCATCATAAATGGAGGGGGAAGAGTTGGGGTGCAGAAGGGCTGCAGCTCCCATAGAGAAGTGCTTGGGCAGAGCAACAAAAGCATGTCCTGACAGTTCTCTGAGAAACAGGTTCTCTGAGCCCTGCCAGCGCGTGGGGTGGAGGGAGCGCAGTCCTGGGCTCCCACTTGGTGCCTGTTATTCTCTTTGGGTGATCCTTCAGGCAGGGCACTGGAGAATGGAAATGTATGGGTGTTGGGTAACAGCGCAGGTTGGAAGTGGCAGCATGTCTTACGAAAATATCAGAAACACCATATTTTATAGGGGATTGAGGGTATATAAAAGGGGGTTTACCTTTTAATCATTTTTTTGACCAGCACCATGAGGTTATAACTTTTTTCCAGAATGCATTTGGCTGTAGGTGTGGAAAATAGGACCTTCATAGTCAACTGAAGCAATCTGTTGTAATGGTGGTCATAAATGATAATTTTTATTCTGAGCTGCTCCTTGCCCTGCTGCAGTCAGTTGGACTCGGCTGCAGTGAGGCAGGCATGCAAGTGTGGCCAGACCTCCTCACAGGAGCCATAGCAAGGCTCTCCTTGTTTTCCGCTGCTTTGGCTCCTACCTTTGATGCAGGAGGATAGACTGGTGTACTTGGGTTGGCTGAAAACTGCCTCGCCACTATTCAGCAGGCAGATGAACACCGGCCTCCTTATGCAGTGTATACAGAGGTGGTAGGGGGGAAGTGTGGGGTGGAAATGTCAAAAACATCTTGCTGGGTAGGTGGAGGCAGTGACCTGGCGTGTGGGCCTTCTCCCTGAGCCAGAGCTCACTGCTGGAGCAGAGCTGGGCTGGCCTAGGGCTGTTGGGGCTGGAGGGGCACAGTGGTGAGCAATCATTCGGTGAGTGCCCCAGAGAGCTGGCAGCATCAGCCTGCCTGCTGTGCTGGAGACAAAGGTGTCCTCCTCTCCCCTGGCACCATCCTCTAACCTGACAGCTCTGGTAACCAACGTGCCTGCTGCATGTTTGGCTGGATGCAAGAGGCTTAAGCCTTCTAATTTTAATGAGGTGTAGCGCTTGCAGCCCAGTTCTGAGGCTCAAACTGCCAGAAGGAGAGAAAACTGGAAGTGGCTGGTTTTTGCAACAGGTTTTTTCTCGGATCCCTGTTTGGTTTTGGAAAGGGGAGGAAAAGGCATAGGAGCTGACAGCATACAAGTGAAGCAGGCACAAAGCATCTGGGCAAGAGGCAGTGATAGCAACAAAGGGACAGCAACATCGTCTGGAGTCTGAAATCCTGAGAAGTCAAAACCATCGGAGCTCTGTTTCAGCAGCTGCTGGCTGGCCTGGGCGGGCACCAGGTTGGAGCAGGGTTTGTTCTGTGCGATGGATCCTGTTCAGCGAGGAGCTGGGACAAAGGTGCCCAGCAGTTCAGAAGGGCTTCACTCCCTGCTGAGCCCTGCTCCTTTCCTGTGCCCCATGCCTAGAGATTGTAAAAGGTGGAAGCTTTCAGTTTGCCCAAATCACAAGTATGTAGCATGCCACATCTTTGTTTCTAATCGTTGAGAAGCTGCTGTTCCCTGGCTCTGGGTGGTCTTGCCAACATGAGTGTCAGGATGAAGCTGACCCAGCTGCATACAGGCCAAGCTTTGGCTGGTGATGGGCAGGGGTGCTAAAGAACTAATCCTTCCTTGAGGCAGAGCTGCCTGCTGAATGCAGTGCAGTGCTAATGGCGTAATCACACTATTTCTTTGTTCTGTCCTTGAAAAAAGATACAAAATTGGCATTAATTCTTTCTTGGCATATACAGAGCACTTAAAACCCACCAGAACCCTAGCCAGCATGTGGATTGAGGACAGCAGTGAGGTAACTGGGAGGAAAGTGGAATCTGCCCATGGTGTTGTGATGATGCAGCATTCAGCTGAGCTGAGAGAGGCTACACATAAGCATCAAAAATTTCAGAGAAACCAGAGCATCTTCCAGCCTTCTCTTTTGATCTAAAAATATATATAAACTGTTTGGCATCTTAAGGCAATCTTCAGTTGCTGGTGAGTTCAGGGAATCTGCATTTGCTTCCTAGGGGAATTTTAGCATTTGCTGGAATACTTGCTGTCAGCTGCTATTTCCATTGCTGTATTGGCTTCATTTATGTCACGTTGGCTGCAGTTGTCAATGTGAACATTTCTGCTATTCCAGCTGGAATAAAGTCTTTTGTATACTCAGCCAAAAAGGCTGGCTCTGGGGAATGTTCCTGAAAATACATCCACAGGCATGTACATCCAGGCAGAGACTGCCTGGATTTCATGAGCTGGTGATGGCAGGGTCCAGAGGGTGCAACAGATGGCTTCTCCTGGAGCTCCTCCACCATGGTGCAGAGGGGCAGAAGGGCCTCGTCTGAGCTCATCATCTCTGCAGCTCTAAACTCCACTTCCCCTTTGCCTTTGATGTGCTTCCTCTTATCTCTTTCAGTTCAATTTAGAGTAGCTCAGAGAATGTGTAGATCTAATTTTAGATCAACCTGCTTCTGGCCTGAGATTTCACATGCTTGGTCTTCACAGGAATGCAGGGCTCCTCGTGAGAGCTGGTGCACGCTGCATGGTGGACGATTCAGGGAATTGGGGCTGCTGCATGCTGGTGCTTTTTAATTCTCAACTGCTGCTTTGAATCCAGCCCAAGGTGCTTTTGATGCCAGCCTTTAGATAGTTAGCAGGGCTCAGCAAACAGTGGGTTGGCCAACTGACTCTGTCTCCTAGCAGGGAAGTGTTTCCTTCCCAGAGGCCCTGGGGCCAGAGCACTAATTCAATGTTTCTTCTTGGCAGCAATTTAGGGACTAAGGTGGAAAATTTCTCCTTCCTTAGTAATTGTAGTTCCAGGTCAGGAAATGAGGCGATTTTGGGAGGATAATGTGGATTATGTGCTGTGTTGCTGCTCCTCACATCTCTACTGTGGAGGAAGACATCCCCAAGGTTGCCCTGGAGGGTGCAGAAGTAGAGATGTGTACTGGAGACTTGATAGCTCATCTAGATCTAATAATGCTGCATGTTGACCCCTGGCCCTTCCACCAATGCAGCACGTGACATCAACCAGAATTTTTAAATTAGATGTTTGGATAGACCAAGTGCTAGTATTTGGTGTAGGAAAACTTTCCTTTCTGAGGGCAGACACAGTATTTTAAGAAAACATATTGCCAAACTTGGTGTTACCTAATGATAGTGCAAAAAAGTGTTGTGGTACCAGGCACCGTGAGATTATTGGCTGCATTTCTGGTCTGAGCTCTGATGCTGAATCAGGAGAGAACCTTCTACATCTCTGTGTGTGTAGTGAAGTGGAGGTGTTCAGAAGAGGCCAAGCATGGTGCAGCTACTGAAATGGATGGCAGTGCTGCCCTGAATTCCAGTAGGCACCACTCAAGACTACTGGAAATGGTTTCCCTGACTTGGTCAGAGTAGCTGATGTGGTTCATCAGCCCTAAATCTGCCAATGAATAAAAAACCCGTAAGTGAGGAAGAGAAGGCAGGTGCGGGATATGCAGATACACTTTAATTTTTAGAAAGCAAAAAATCCTAGCTGTAAGATACAGAAGTGTTACATATTTATGGCGATCAGTCAGCTTTGCGATACTTGCTTTGTGCTTGAGCAACTTGCTGTTTGTATTTCTCATGCAGTTCTTGTAGCCTGATGGAAGACCTTGGATTTTATGTGTTTGGTTATTAAAATTCCCCAGCAAGCAATTTTGATCTGGCTGAATAAGCAGTGGTAGAATGTTGGTTTGGAAATGGACAAATGTTGCATGTCCATCCCTGTTATTTTTAATCTTCAAATAGTTATTTATACAAATAAGTCAAGTTGATGAGTATTTCTTGCCAGGTCACACAGAGGTTTGCCTGAGACTTTGCCGGCTACTTCAGCTGTGGAGAGAGTATTTCCACCAAACGGTGTCTTGTCACAGGATGTCTTCATAATGCAACAGCATGTCAGTTGTTTTCGGCTGCCCTATGTTGAAGAGGTAACAGGTGAAGCACAGCCCTTGTGTTTGTTAATTTTTCTTCCCCAAGCAAAAGATGTGCTTTCTTAGCTGCTAATGTCACTGTAGGGTCCCCTACTTGCTGACTTGAGGCCATGGGAACAGCAGCGGCCAAAATCTGTATTAAGGCTCTAGCTGTCAGTGATAGTGGTCAGTCCTAAGAGAGAGCGATGCTCGTGCAGCTTGTTCTGAGCTCCCTGCATTGGAGTTTGCACCAGTGCAGGAGTAAATGGGGCTGACATCCTCAGCACAAGACATAAAACCCAGGCTCTGACCCTTGGTGGCTGTCTTGATCCAAGATCTGTCACCCTCCTGGTAAGAGCGAGTGTGATAACAACTGTGGGACAGACTCCAGCCTTGGTAATTACTTTCCACATACCCTCTACAAAATGCAAGTCTTGGAAGTCCACCAGTGTGCAGGCACTGCTAGTGCAACAGTAACTGGGCTATGTTGTCTTCTTTATCTTTTTTAATTTTTTCTTTTTTTTTTTTTTTTAAATCTCCTCTGAATAGCAGCTCCTCTTAATCCTGTTGGGGAAAAAGTGTTGGGCTAGGTGAGCCACCGTTCTGATCTCATAAGGCCTGTCATCTGTCTTGTTTGGAGCGGCCAGCACTTCCCCCAAGTGTTTTTCCCCACTGTTGGTACTGGTGAGACTGAGGTGGTCTATCAGTTCCTGCCCTGCTTCCTGGTACTTGATGTAGTACATCCCCATGTTGGCTGATCTAAGGTTTGTAATCAGTTGACTTAAAACTGAGTGATTTGCTGCATCAGGACCAGAAGAACATTTGTTGCTTTTTATAACATGCAAAGAAGGTCAAATATTCACAAAACTTGCCTAGTCCCAAAGTCTGTTTGGAAAATGGGGCTGTGGTGGGATCTGTGTTTGGTACAACTCACCTAGACCAAACTGCAAGGATGACAGCTCTCTAGGCTTGTGTCAGGTTCAAAGCAGTCACCTTGCTATGGTTGAATTGTAGTGTCCCAATCTCTTACTTCTGCAAGGGGCTGTGAGGTTTTTAGCAGCTTATGAGAGGGATGCCAGCAGTGGGGCTGGCAAGGGCTGATTCCCTTCCCTGTTCCTGGCACTGCTACCCTTCCTCTCCTCACCACCCCTGTGCAGGCAGGGATTGCAGGCACTGGGTGCGAGTCGGTGCCAGGCTCCGCTTGTCACCAACCCATGGGAACAGTCGTGTGACATTATTCTGTATTTTAAAGATGTTTTATATATTGACAGTAGTACCATTGTGAATGTGCAGTTGATTTTGTTTCACCACTACAATTTTTGTGTCTGATATTTTGTCCCTCAGAGATAATTGCAATTTGCTCCATATAACTAGGTTATGTTTGACATTGGTAACGTGTGGATAGTTGTTGTCTCCTTGTAATCTGTCCCTGAGAAGCATGTCCAGTCATCTCACCTCTTTCAGGAGCCAGCATTGTCTGTTCAGATGTGCAGAGTAAACCCAGTGCTTGTTGGGCTTCTTGTTTTGGTGGATTTGGGTTTTTTATAACCAGATAAAAATCTGGAATATGCTGGATTGACAAACAGTAAATGCCTATCTTGTTTCTAATGCGGTCCCAGATTTCAGAAATGGAAGAGGTTCTGATTTTGATACTCAGTGTACAACAGAGTTGAAATTTTTTGGGGGAGAGATCTGCTCCAATTTAAGCAACCGCTTTGAGCAGAGGATGATTTCCTGATGCCTGGGAAGGTAGCTACAGATTGTGGCAATATCTCCCCATATCTTCTTAAGAGGTCAGTCCTCTGGACACACAGGTTTTCAGAAGAATTTGGCACTGGGTGTAGTAAAGGTTTTCCGGAAATCCAGCTGTGGGGATAATGAGCTGTTCAGAAAAAGATGGCTCAAATATTTTATGCTGTTGATCTCCCATTCCATCTGTTTTTAAACTGTTTGCCTGGTATAGTTTTCACTGCTTCTCTCTGACAGCGAGATGAAACCTCTGTGCCTGCTGTTCAAAATCATGCTGATGTATTGCTGCCTTATCATACTGCACACTGAGAATATTTTATGAGCTGTTGGTGATCCTCCTTGCAGGCTCCCTCTTCCCCAGGCACCTCATCCTCACTGCAGATCCCTGTGCAATTATCGCCCCCTGAACATTACTTTGCTTTTTCTATCCACACAGATCTTTATTTTGAGCCTTACTTAAGCTGTTTCTGGATGGATCCTTTTGTGTTTCTTAGTGCTCCCACTGCTGCTCCAAATTTAGCATCATCTGCAGTTGTAATTAATATGTTGTTTGCCTTTGTTTCAGGTCATTAATAAGGATGTTGAATAAAAATCTTCTGCCTATTGATTCTGGCATGTTCCCATAAATAGCATCTGTGCACAGGCACACTGTACTTGGAAGCCTAGCAACCTGCCAGCTCCCTATTTGCACAGTAGTTTAACCTTGTGTATCTTGTCTCTCTTGCATACTCTCCCTGTCCTCATGCACTGGTTCTCTCCTTTTGCACAGGCTTACTGGGTGTTTTCTCTTCCCCCTCCTCCTTTTTGTTCCCTCTTTTAAATACTTCTCCCACTGCTCCACTTCAGAAGCATTTTGCTTATGCTGTGCTCTGTCGAGTGAGCTCGTGGTTGGAAATGATCCTGTCAGACCTTATGTCCAGGGGAGTGATATGTTGGGGCCCCACTCATTATGGCTTGAAAGGATCTTCCGTCTCTCCCTCTGGCTTTGGTGTGAAACTGTGAGCTGCGCAGCTCTAGCTTGCTTTTCACAGCACCAGAAATACCAGCCATAAACCCACTGTCTTTCACAACATTGGCTGCGCTGTTTCCTCTCTCATCTCAGGTGTCTCCAGACAGCTTTTTCTGCTGTGTTAGCTTTTGCTCTTTCATTTTTTTCCTCTTGAAGTCCTCATTCCACTATTTTTTTTTTCTTTCTTTTACTTTGGTATTAGCATGACACAACCTTTTGTCAGGTGGCTTCAGAGCTCCTGCTCAGGCTGCTGTGCTGTTGGTGGAACTCCCATGCCCTAGCTCTCTTGGACACTGGCCCTGCCTGCCCAGCAGCTCTGTGTGCTCCATCCCCAGCCCTTTTGTAGCCTCATCTTCCTTATCCCTCAAGCACCTCTTGTTTCACAAGCAGCCCTCTCTGTGCAGTCAGTGGTGGGGCCAGTTTGGCCTCCTGGTGAGGACAGCCCCATGGAGATGCCTCTTGGCCCCATAGCTGGGCATCTTGGGGAGGTGGGGATACTGCCAGCTTGCTGTTCTTCCTTCACACCCATCATCAGTGGCTACTGACAACCTCCTCTACCACGCTCCAGCACAGCCCTCTCCCAGGCTGTGCTCCTGTCAGCCCTGCAGCACCGGTCGAAGGGAGGAAGAGCAGTTTATTATTCCTCTTCAGCAAGATGGCCATCCATGCTCTGAATTCAGAGTCTTCAGTATTTGTGGTGGCCTGCGATTGTGTGTGAAGCTGATATATACGGTTAGCACAGCTCAGCCTTCAGTCTATAGGTTGTTTGAAATGCTGCTGTTTCCTTGTGTGATTTTGCTTTGATAAGTCAGCCCGGTTGCAGAGTTAGCTCACTAAAACATGCAGAAGACTAATCTGGATATTTTAGCAGCTTCTTCTTTGTACATTAAGTACCTCACTAAATTAAAAAGAACTGTTTGGATTTGAGATTGCTTATCGGTACTTTTCTTGTGATTTTCTTTTTTTCTTCTTTTTCTGCACTAACTGTGGTTTTTATTCTTTATTATGTAGACCTTAACTAAACAGGTCTCCTAAGAGGGAGTTTTCAGTGTAAGGGGAAATTGCTGTTAACTGAGCTGCTTTGCTCCAAAGTGTAATCCTTTTGTGTTTCATGGACATATTCACCCCACACGCATACTCCCTATCCCCCAAAAATGAGCCAGGCAGGAAAGTAGTGGCTCTATTTGCATGTAGTTACTGTAGCTGTGCATAATTAATGTAAAATCAAATGGTTTATAGTCTGATTTTTGCTTTGAATTAATAATTTATTTTTCAAAGGAAAGCTTGAAGCCTATCTTTACACAGCAAATATTTGTCATCTTGGCTATTTATACATTGGGGATTAGTGGCCAAGCAGTATTTTCAGGCGCCCAAATTCCTGTAAGGACCACAGAAGACTGGTATCACTCTATTATAGGGCATTTGTCTGACAGGATTTGTTTATGCTCTGGTCATAGAATCATAGAATCACTTGGTTGGAAAAGACCTTTAAGATCATAGAGTCCAACCGTTAACCTAACCCTGCCATCCCACCACTAAACCATGTCCCTAAGCACCTCATCTATCCTTCTTTTAAATACCTCCAGGGATGAGGACTCGACCACTTCCCTG